>CAAKHB010007835.1:393612-405846 GCA_901007665.1 Aeoliscus strigatus
GGGGGGGGGGTGCAGTTTTTTTGAAAATGACATGGAAAAATGGAAGAAGAGATGCTCCACTAGCTCCATGTAACACATGTTCCTCTGCAACGCATGATTGGAATTATGGCATGAAATTAGATTTTTGTCACATTACTGACAGAGAGGATATCATCCCTAACCTTTCCCCGCGATGACAAGATATAGCCCTCCTTCAGATGGGAGGACAACGGCTTGGAACAACAAATCTGCCATCTGTTAGACAGCGGCCAGGTACCAGGTTTGACAAGCTGCTTTTACCCAACACCTGCTCCGTTGCATCGGCTTCATCACTCTTCAGCGCGCAGACGCCACCCATCACATCTCTGTGTGAGGAGAGAGGTGCTGCCCAGAGCAAAAGAACAGAGGATATATGGAGCGAGACGAGGGGCACCAAGCAGCGACAGCAGGAGAGATGAGACATCAATGCAGGAAAGATATGTTTTCACTGACGCTGAATACTCTCACTCTGACTGGTGAAAACTAGCAGCGCAAGTGAGGAATCATGTTCAGGTCCACTGAAAAAGCTCATTAGTATGGTGGCCCTGATGTGTCGAACAAAACTTCACCGAACATGATGGTCTGTGTCATTTGACAGTCAGGGAACTGACGTGTGTCTGTGTGTGTATATGAGGAAATGGGAATTAAATGGAAAGGGTCAATCACATGGACCTGTCTCCTGCTGCAGTATAGTTACTGTGGGTCAGAAAGTTCAAGGAAGTTTTGTCTACAATTACTCCGGTGTTCCGACATTAAAACAGTCGTGGTATTTTATGGGCTGATGATTCCACCAGTCAAAGTCTGCTCCACCGCTTCATCTTCCTCTGACCTCCCCCACAACCTCTTCTCATGCTTCCTGTGACTCCATGTTCATTTTGAACAGCTCAAATACATTATTTTCTTTGTTTGTTGCTTGTGGTGGTCTATTTTTTAGCTTTTTCAATGAAAATAATCAATCTTCAGATCCTGTCTGAGAACCACCTTTTCAAATAAGCCCACTCACTTTGCTGAGATTTTAAGATTTTTTGAGATTTTGGTCTTTGTGTCAATCTTCATTGTGTTCGTCTGCATGTCCTGAAATGCACCTTTAATTCAAATGAATCATTATGATTATAATCATTTGAAGTTAAAGGAACATGAAGTTAAACAACAAATTAATCTATAGTAGTTTCCTTGGACAAACACTGGAATTTGGCAGCTTGCAAAGCAACATCTGCCATCGGGTGTGGATGTGCATGGAACGATTAAATGAGGCAATGCTGCAAAGTGCTTGGAGTTTACTTGGAGTTTTACTTTTTGGTTTTTACCTTTTGCGGGAACAGGAAAAAAGCAATTATCACATTGTGAGCCATGGCAGCGATACTCACTGAGAGAATGACAGAGAGGCCACTTCTTGTCATCTTAGATCGTCATTCAGCCACAAACCTGCAACCTGACTTGACAACTGGTACTTTGTCATTTTGATAAAAGCTCAATTTAATGAAGCAAAAAAAAAAGACTTACAAATTACTGGAGCAAAGTCAGCTACCTAGTGGAGGCTGTTCAGGCTGTGATAGAAACTTTGGTCAAATGTCGATAAGAAAGAGATCCATTCTTTTCATTTTCATTTAACACATTCAGACAGATCAGTTGGGTTGGATGGGGTTACAGTGCGTCCCCGACTCTGGTAAATACACAGACAAATGCCAATACAGGGTAACACTCAATTTCTAACTTAGACAGTGAATATTTAGTCACAGCTACAGTATGCCACCTCCTCAACTCCTGCCCTGTTGTTCTCACAGGCCAGCGGAGAAAACACAGTCCCATGATCCCTTCTTTTCCTCCCTGTCAATATCAGCTCCTGCAAGCATCTGTTCGCATCTGGTGGGGATCCACTCCTCCACAACCTGAGGACATCTCGGGCCGCCTCGACCATTCAAATCTCCGCCCCTGCAAAGTCATGTCCCGACACTCCCTTCCCATGTGCCCAGCCACCCGATAAGCATAATCCCGGTGAGATGGGGCTCTCCACCTCCGACGCGCCCACAAGATGCCCCATTTTCATCCAAAATGGGTATATCAAACTACACAGCACATGCAGGAAAGAGAGAGATCAAAGATGGGAGTTAAGACACAGAGGACAAAAAATTCAAAGACATCTACAGAGTCTGGAGCCAGACACGTGCAATACTGCTCATGTAAGAACGTTTCCTCCTTCATGGACAATTTCTGCATCAAATGTGAGCTGCTGGACCAGAGCCTGGCTGCACACATGCCAGCTTTGGATATACTGGTCAAACAGTGGCCACTACTGGTCAGAATGAAAATGACACACAGCAAGACTCAATTTCAAATCCAATCTGGACAGTTTAAAAAATTACACATGTCACATGTTGATCGAAAGAAAGCCACAGTGATGTCGACAGCTGGTATGATGTCCACTGATGTCCACTGCTGGAACTGTCTGGTGCTGTGTCCTCAGTTTAAAGCTCCCTGATGACACGCAGTCCCTGCAGGCTGATGCTTATTAAATAAATGATGAGTGTCACGTCTCATCTCGCTAGGCGACCAAAACGACCATGACCCCAGGATGCAGTGTTTCCACGAGATCAGCACAGAGCTACTTTACCTTAACCACAACACAAGTCAATAATCAGACGGTTTTCTGCTCAGCTGACTCAAGGCAGCAGGAAAGAGACGGGAGAGCACAAACCACCAGGGCAGAGAGTAAATTAGACCGTTGGTTTACCCGTGGTGTGGTCACACATCAGCCCACAGGCTGTGATACAGTTCCAAAAAAATGCTGGGTCATTAATAAAATATATAAATGATACAAATTAGCGCAACAAAATTGAGCTTATCATATACAGAAGTAGCACAGTGTCCAGTCACACTGCAGGTGATTATCTGTGAAATCCTTCAGGTCTCTCTCCAGTGCTGCTAATATTCTAATCCAAACAGGCTGTAACAGGATAGAATTGTAATTAGTGTAATCACTCTGACCACATGAGGGCTAAATTATCAGCGCAGGCTCTCTCTCTCTCTCTCTCTCTCTCTCCAAGATTTATTTTGTACCCACCCCTTTTTTTTTTACACGACGATATGAAACTATGACGATGGGGTGGGTGTAGTCATGGTACTTTTCCAAAACACAGTTCCATTAGGTATTTGTCAAAGACATGGATGGATTTAAGCACTGAACGTGAGCCCTGAGTGATCTTCAGTGGTTTAAACTGACAGAGATCAATGCTGAACTGTAGATCTGTTAAAAATATTTAGAACATGTTAACATCAGCGTCTGTCGTTTTGTGATGAAATTTCTAAAATGTTAAGATTTCCAAGGCAATATAAAATTTAATTGTACTACTACTACTACTACTACTACTATACAGTATATATCATCATCCAGAATGTCCTGTGTATTTGTGCACACACTAGCAATAACAACACACATCTCTCAGTGATGAAAAAAACAGTGTACATGTGTCGTGTGTAATGCAATGTGAGCTGTAGACGCTCTGACAAACAGCAGGGGGGGGGAGTGACTGAAGACAAATACAAAGCTGCTACAGCACAAGTCTACAACCCATCTGAGGTGTCGTCTCCAGTGTGGCCTCTTACTTAGATGGTTTTCACCTGCATGAGGCAAATAAATACAGTAGCTGTCAGGAGGACACTCATAAATGCCCCCTTAGTGGGAACTAAAACCCAGGGGGGAAGAATAATTGCTGACTCATGATTATGGTTTTGTTGCAAAGGGACTTTGTTCATTGACTTTTCTAGATGTTGAATAAATGTTCTCAACTGTTAAACTGCTTTTAAAACACTTCAAAACATCAATTAACGTAATTATCCTTCATTCACACACTAAATCAGGACAAAAATACATTTCCTAGGTTTTTGCAGAAATTGGAACCATGAATATTTCCACAAATAATTATCATTTAATTACACACTTGTCTCTAGTAACTGATTACATGTATACATACTTTCTATGTAAATTACATAATGCAGTGAAAGGTAACTTGTTCTTCCCAAACACTGCTGGTTGACGGATAAGAAGCTAAATATCATGGCGGACAGATGAGGCAGCAGGTTCCAGTGAAGCTGACCTGATGGTTAAAAATCAAAGCAGCATCTTTTGTTGAGCCCTGAATACATGATACACCTCTGCATCACTAAAATCCACACTTGGATCATCCCATGCATGAAAAATGTCCCCTGATGTGAGAGGGAGGTGTGTATATTTGCATATTTGTGATGGACTTTTATCAAGGCCATCATTCTGGAGGGTAAAACTTCTTTTGCCCAGATAAACACAGTCAGGAATTAATGAACACGTCTGACAGTTGAAATTCAGCAGCGCACTGTGGCTGTAAATCTCTGCTGACCAAATTGGTTTTCAGCATACAAAGTGACAAACATTCTCAGATAAATGTCTTTGCAAATCATCCCACTGTCTGTTGAAATGTCTTTTCATGAAAATAAATGGATCCAACATTTAAACAATAGAACTAATTGAACTTATTGATTATAAGTTACACGTGACTAAACTCGAATAGAAATCAGGTTAAATCAGCGAACCAGGAGCTTTGCTGCAGAGTCTGAAGAGTTGAACAGGCAAAGCTGAATGACGTTTCATTAAAGAGCAGCTCTCTATGTGTGATCTAAATGGAGAAAAGACCGTAGCAGCGGTAACAAAGAGAGGACATGATTAGAAAGATAACGCCAACAGTGCATCAGTCTAGACATTAATCAGAGAAGAACAGGCTTGGGCCTCCTGCGGGTGTGTCCAGGCAGAATGACCGAGGTGATGGATGGATGACTCTGCGCAGGAGGTTTGTCGCTTGCTTTCCAATGGCCTTTGCATGCTTACATTTCATTAGCATCATTTGTTATCTCCCCCGAGGGATGTCAGGTGGCTTTAGACAGTGACCTGGCCACTGTAGCATTCAGAGCCACCACTGAGGGGTCGTCACCACGCTCATGTCATAAGCAGACATCACTGCATGCTGCCAAATGAGTTGACAGACTGAAGAGAAACTGCTCAGCTGGGGCAGTGGACAACAACTGACATAGTCACTATCATATGATACAATATATACAGTATGTTTACATGGAGAATGAAACTATACAGACCATTTGTAATACACAGTGATGGGACAGTTACTCTGGAATTATGGTCACAGTTACAAGTTCCTTGTTTAAAATGTAATGGTGTAGCTTTGTCAATGAACTCATACCTAAATACATGTGATGTGACATGTGTCAGTGTTTCAGCTCACAGCAGTATCAACTGACTGCTCTCGATCTCCTTTAAAACCCATCAACACATCAGTTCACCTAATTACCATCCATTTACACACCAATTGACCCCAGAAATCACTGACTCCCCAACACTGCTAATGCTGTAGTTTTGTAGAACCAAACTACTGCTACAGTAAGTACTTGCAAACTGCACAACTGAACGATGATCTTCTTCTACGACATTAAAGTCAATCATCACAGTCCAATGAAAAATGGGGATCAGTTCACTGAGGTGGTGCTCTGGGTTCCTAAAAAGTTGCCTCTCTAGGCTTCTAAAAGTTTCTAAAAGACACCAATAATGCAGTGATGCGTGAGGGACAGACTAGAGGGAGTAAAACAGGTTTATGTAAGACGAGATGAGATGAAACTTTAATGATCCCTCCCGGGAAATTGCGTCGTTGCAGCAGTAGAGAGAAAAAAAAAAAATCAAAGACCAGGATATAGATAGTGACAGCAAGAAGGGGAGAGTGGGATGCAGATGGTAACACAAAGAATAAAGTTTGCGTTGGTAAATAAAGCTGTTGAAGTCAGTGCCAGAATTTTCAGGTTGGTGGAATGCAAATGCAGCTTCACTTCCAACATACAGTATACACAGAAGCACATCTGAGCATGAACATAAAGAGCAGGTGATCCACAGCAGGAGCAGGTTCGATGCCTAGAAATGAGAAAAGATCTATTTTCAGTCCGCAGCTGTGAAGCAGACGTCTAGCATACTGGATAGCACAATGCTCCAAGTCTGAAAGTGTTTACAAGTTATGCTTGTTTACAAACAGCTTTATATCAGTGCACACAGGGTGAAAACAACAGCAGACATGAAGTACTGTGATGTGAGAAAACAACTGGGTTCATCTTGCAAATGTGACACTTTCTTAACAATGAAGGTGTTAAAGCTATTCATTTAGTTTGAAGGAATTGTTTTCATGACTATCATTTTTTCGTTTGTTCATTCATCTCCTGCCTGCTCCGGTTATGGGTCGTGGTTGTGCAGGAGCTGACCCCAGCTGTCAACGGCAGTGTACAGCCGTGGCGAGTCATCACTTTATTATGCCCACATTCACACCTACTGCCAATTTAGAGAAGCCGATTGACCTTAGCATGCTTTTGGAGGTGGGAGGCTACCGGAGTACCTAGAGAGAACCCACACAGAGATGGGAGGAGCCCCATTACAATCCTATTTAATTTTCGCTAGTTCATGATGCACTAGGGTGGTGGTGTATATTTTTAAAATAAATCACACATACTAAAATAACCTGAACTGGACATTGACCTTCTTCAACCACAACATCAACAACATGTCCTGGGTGAAGAAGTGGCCTCTTGATAACGGTTGGATTTAGATGATTTTGATTTAAAATTTGTTTTAGACAGACCAAGTGGAAGTGATTGATACAAAAGTGGTAAATTATCAACCTGACAACATGATCAATATGTAACTAGTTTTCATGTTTAATCTATAGAAAAATCATGGCTGCACCAGCTTTTTTATGCAAACGTAATAAAGTCAAATAAATGTTTCCTTGAGAGCACTTTGCCCTGAGCTCAAATGACTCAGGAGGGCTGATTTAATGACCCCGGTCTGCGTAAATATGTAGTCTGCAGTCTGCCTGCCTTGATATGCAACTGTGGCTCAGAGGAAGCTTTTTCCTGCTGGGGGAAACGGCTGTATTTATAATGCAATCCTTTCAAGGAGGCTTTCCAGTCATGGATTTTGTCGTTTTTCTCTGAGTAGAAAGGAAACTGTCTGAGTTCTAATTCTGTCTCACTCGCAGTCTTCACAGTTTTTGTAGACTTTGAAGATGATTGACATCCCCCTGTGTGAATATGGGAAAGTTCAGACGGAGGACAGACATTTTTTTGTTGTTTCGCATCAATCATTACATTACCATGAAGAACTAGTGATAGTCTGTGCAACTATATGACACAATCAAACATAGATCTTTTTCTGATCTGCAAAAAAGAAAACGTGCAAATAAATGACTGATGGCTACAAGCCTATTAGCTTATTAAATGCATCATTTGAATAACAATCTGTTCCTAATATTCATATCAAAGCTTAACACACGCTGTTTGAACCATCCAGCCTGTCTGACAGATATTTCCAAACACACACACACGCATAATGTGATGTATTTACAGCAGCACATGGATGAAGACAATGTTGCTTATTATCAGCAGAATTAAAATAATGTAGTTTAATTTACATCCAGTTTACAATATTTACATATATATGAGAAAGAGAGAGAGAGAGATATACATACACATACGTACACACAGTGTATTATGCCTGCGTGCGCACAAACACACACATAAATGAACAATATTGCTCATGCAATAGCAGCAAAAAACTAAATAAAATAAAACAAAAACCCTTTTGAACTGCTGTCTGGTTGATGAAGCGTAACAGTGTTTTAAGTGTGTACAGGGTAAATGAACACACGGAGCATCGTGACAAACTGCACTTTCATCTCTATATGAACGATCACACAACCAACCAAGTTTGACAGAAGCCTCTAGATGAAATCTCTCTCTCTTTCTCACACACACATACACACACACACACACACACACACACACAGACACACACAGACACACACAGCACACACACACACACACGTTATATGGCTTTCCAGCACTTACTCCTATTAATCACTCTTCCCTCTTGGTAGCCGACATGAGGGGGAGGTTAAAGGGAAATTTCACCATCCATTTGTTATACTGCTCAATCTGTGCAGGATGGTTGGAGCCAACAGCTCCTGACATCAGGCCACAGGAGCTTTGTCCTGAACTGGTTGCCAGTCAATCCCAGGGCCCACATACTGAAGCAAACAACCATTCACACACACTAACAACTTGCATGTATTTGGTCTGTGGGACGGAACCAGAGAACATACAAACTCCACCCAGGAACAGAAACTCTGATGCTCTATTTGTATTACAACCTCTCTGCTGTATGAAGCATTGGTATGTGGTAGAGTATGATAATTGTATTTCAGGGTGTATCATCCATGCTACATACTGCAAAGCCATTAGACCTGAAGGGCTGAAGACAGCTGACCAGTTTCTTAGATCAGTGTCTTTATGAAAGCAGTGAGCCGAGATGCTGCTGAGATGGAGAGAAGTAACATTTTAAAAGTGAACAACTCAAGTATTCGTCTTGCGTTGCCAGCATCCTAAATTCGGGTCCAGGCAGTGCATCCACACCTCATTAACACTTCAAGCCATCACATTGATTCCTGCTCCACTTTCTCACAGCGGTCGTTACAACGGTACGCTCACAGCTGAACAGAGAGGCTTGCAAAAGACTAAAGGTGTTGAGTCTGTGGCTTGGACTTCCGATAAAGACTGCAAGCTCACATTTGGTCTCAGACAACCCCCCCCCCCCTCCCTCCACATCATCCACATAGCTGGAGATGTTGTAAGAAAGGGAAGGTTTACTGAAGACAAGAACACCATGACGGCAGGATGAGACAGAAAGAAACCTCCGCTGAGGTCTGCTATATGTTTATAAGTAAATAAACAAAACAAAGTGACGACTGAATAATGAGCAACATCATTTTCAGAATCGAAACTTAAAATGAGAAATGTCTTTGGTTTGCTATGTTAACCTACATAAAACGATGTGTAAAACACACACAGTCTGCTGCTGTACCCAGCTCAGACGCGTCTTTGTGAATGCGTCAACATCAGCTGCATTAATTAAAATGGGCATCTCACTTTGCTGCTTGTATTGAGCCAATTAGAGCGTGTTGCTACGTTCTCCGAGGGATGTGTTCTCTCACTGAGATTAGAGGTTGTCTGCGCTCCGGAAGGAATGTGCTGCAATTACAATTCTTCAACCTTCTGAGACTCTTGCAATTTATTTCTGATTTACATACAATTTACACAAGTCCTGAATTATTGTCTCACACCGCCCCAGTTACCCCCACACACGTACACACACACTCTTCCACAACATCCTGTCTCTCAAGCACCTCTGCTGAGAGCTGCTGATATGTTGGAGAGGCCAACGTGATGAGAATGTTTCGCTGGTTGTTTTCTGCACCGATGGTCAATCAAGGGCACTCAGACAGTCAGTGCGGCTCGATCCTTCCACCACTTATTTCTACCTCAGTTTGAAGTAAAAACATGACATTCAGCAGCAATCAAAGTCAAAGTGCAGGTTTTCCTACTTGAGATGTGTGTAAGCTAAAGAGCAGGTAAAAAATGAGGACACACTGCACGCTGAACTACCGAATCGGAAACAGTTAACAAAAATACACGCACACATCCGCTCTGAACTACATGATATTAACCACTGCAGACATCCTTCCTCCGTTCTTGAAATTGTGAGAATGTGTCCGTAGAAACAATTGAACAATTTATGGAAGGGATTCTGAACTGTCCAAGTGGGTCAACACAATGTTTTCTGAGAAATGTCCAAATCCTATTCCCTTGTGGAGATATTACATCCTGACTGTATCCATCATCACCCCATCATCCTACAGAAACTTACAACCAAGGAGACATGGGCAGAGACTTTTCTGCATGGTGGAGCAGGGTCAGTTCACATGGGGCCGGATGGCTCAGGAGGAACATATATCTCTGGCAGCATGGTGGATGTCTTTAATCACGGCTGCTATGACGTTTATTGTACAGCAGCAGAGCTTCCCGGGAAAAATGTTCCAAGTGGCGATTGTATCTTATCAGTCACTTTTCCCATTTGTTTGAAACCACTCTCTGTGTGTAAGATGCGCCGCTCCTCCCAAGAACATTTTCTCGAGCACCTGCCTCAACTGGCCTTTCACTCGTCACTTGTTGCAGTCGAATTCAACTGAATAAAAGAAAGAACGTATCTGTTGTCTGTCTGCTTTTCTAGCAGTGACTGTATATACGCTGCAGTGGGTGTTATCATGTGTGCACTCACATGTCCGTCTTTGCTTTGGTACTTTGTATTCTGGGGTGCTCTGGCACTGAATGCATTAGTGAAATGTTCACAGATGGGTTGTACTTGTTAGATTTTACCGAATGTGAGATTCATTATGAAGTCTCATACACTTAATTTAATCAGCTGCTCAGTCTGAACGATAATACAAACTGCCACAAGTTGTTCACTAATGTTGAAGTGTAGGAAACAAACAACACAGTTAACAACTGTTCAAGGCAATTAGCAGATGTAGGTTTAGTGGCAGCAATGCTGTTTGCAGGTCAGCAAACTTCTACATGACTCTTCCTATCCTTCCTGTCCTGGCTGTCATATGTTACTTTTTATGAATTCATTCATTCACTTTCGGACCGAAGCAAGTCCCACCACGTTCCTCGAAAGCTCTGACAGGCCAAAGAATGAACTGAGGAGAAGCGAGAGGCTATAGCTAGGGCTAAACAGCAGACCTGGAAGACAACGTTGCATAAAAAGGAAAATAATCCCTCAACAAGCCAAACAAACACTGACCTTCTCTGCAGGCCAGAGTTCCTCCACAGACCTGGGTCAGGATTTATGGAGGTTGTGGGTCAGACGTGGGTCTAGTTTAAAATATTTCACTGTGCAAACGTTCCTGAAGTTGTAAAATGTTTAGGGGTAAACTCAATGGGTCATGGGTCATCATCTCCCACTGGGCAGACAGAAAAAAACAGCACAGATATTCTACCCTGACAGGAGGAGTGAAGCATTTGGGAAAAAGAAGCATTAACCACAAGATCCTTCAGCTGCAGCTAAAAACAAAATGTGAAAAGAAGCATTCATACATGCTGGACATATAGCACGGGAAGTTTTGCCAGCTATTTCAGCAGGGAGCCTCGTGCACATCCATCTGCCAGCAGGGTTAATGATGAGCAGAGGGACAGCTGGTTCTGGTTGTTCTGTGGAGTGACAGCTTCCAGCTTCGCTTCTGTCACTGAACCGATTACACACAGACGCAGAACCAGGGCGGTGGACCCCTGCACGGTGATGACCTTTGAAAATGACACGTCTTTATGTATGAGTGTAGCAATTTGTTTTCTCAGCGCTGTTGGATGAAGTCAACCACCCACTCACTGCCAACACACACACACACACACACACACCTTCTCCTTGTAAGTATCTTAACTGTGTAAATACCAAGCATTTTGGTCCAAAACGGGTACCAGTATGTAGATCATTTCAGGCGAATGACTCTTGGACAAGGGCGAGTACAGAAAAGGTAGGATGTGTCTTTGTAGATTTAGAGAAGGCATATGACAGGGTGCCAAGAGAGGAATTGTGGTTTTGTATGAGGAAGTCAGGAGTGTCAGAGAAGTATGTTGGCTTGGTGCAGGACATGTATGAAGGTAGTAGAACAGTGGTGAGGTGTGCTGTTGGAAGGACAGAAGACTTCAAGGTAGAGGTAGGACTGCATCAAGGATCGGCCCTGAGCCCCTTCTTGTTTGCTTTGGTTATGGATAGGTTGACAGATGAGGTCAGACAGGAGTCTCCCTGGACTATGATGTTTGCAGATGACATTGTGATCTGTAGTGAGAGTAGGCAGCAGTTGGAAGAGAACCTAGAAAGGTGGAGGTTTGCTCTAGAGAGAAGAGGAATGAAGGTCAGTCGTAGCAAGACAGAGTATATGTGAATAAATGAAAGGGAGACCAGTGGAAAAGTGAGGTTACAGGGAGCAGAGGTGGTGAAGGTGCAGGAGTTTAAGTACTTAGGATCAACAGTGCAGAGTAGTGGAGACTGTGGAAGAGAAGTGAAGAATAGGGTGCAGGCAGGGTGGAACAGCTGGAGAAAAGTGTCAGGAGTGATTTGTGATAGAAGAGTCTCAGCTAAGGTGAAGGGAAAGGTTTACAGGACTGTGGTTAGACCAGCTATGATGTATGGTTTAGAGACACTAGCGATAGGCAGAAGACAGGAGGCAGAGCTGGAGGTGGCAGAGTTAAAGATGCTGAGATTCTCTTTAGGAGTGACCAGGATGGACAGGATTAGGAATGAGG
>CAAKHB010007836.1:14348-30458 GCA_901007665.1 Aeoliscus strigatus
ACAGACAGACAGACACACACACACACACACACACAGACAGACACAAACACACACACACACACACACACACACACACACACACACACACACACACACACACACACACACACACACACACACAGAATACTTTAAGAGTAAAAGATAACTGTTGTTAACAACAGATACTGTTAAAACTAATCTCCAGAACAAACCACTAATCAACATCAACCAATACTATCAACAACAAATAATACTATAACAACAACCAGTACTACCAACATCCAATACTACCAACAACAACCAATACTACCAACAACAATCAATACTACCAACAACAACCAATACTACCAACAACAACCAATATCACCAACAATGACCAATACTACCAACAACCAATACTACCAACAACAACCAATACTATCAACAACAAATAATACTATAACAACAACCAGTACTACCAACAACAACCAATATCACCAACAACGACCAATACTACAACAACCAATACTACCAACAACAACCAATACTATCAACAACAAATAATACTATAACAACAACCAGTACTACCAACAACCAATACTATCAACAACAAATAATACGATAACAACAAGCAATACTATCAATAACCAATACTAGCAACAACAACCAATACTACCAACAACAACCAGTACTACCAACAACAACAGTACTACCAACAACAACCAATACTACCAACAACAACCAATACTATCAAAAACAACCAATACTATCTACAACAACCAACAATACTACCAACAGTCAATATGATCAACAACCAATACTACCAACAATAACCAATACTACCAACAATCAATACGATCAACAACAAATACTACCAACAACAACCAATACTGTCAACAACAACCAATAATACAAACAACAACCAATACTATCAACAACAACCAATACTGTCAATAATAACCAATACTGTCAACTATCAATACAATCAACAAGAACCAATACTACCAACAACAAAAAATACTACCAACAACCAATACTATCAACAATAACCAATACTACCAACAATCAATAGGATCAACAACCAATACTACCAACAAGAACCAATACTACCAACAATCAATACGATCAACAACCAATACTACCAACAACAACCAATACTGCCAACAACAACCAATACTACCAACAACAACCAATACTACCAACAAGCAATACTATCAATAATAACCAATACTATCAACAATCAATACGATCAACAACCAATACAATCAACAATAACAACCAATACTACCAACAACAACCAATACTATCAACAACCAATATTATCAACAAGAACCAATACTACCAACAACAAAAAATACTACCAACAACCAGTACTATCAACAACCAATATTATCAACAAGAACCAATACTACCAACAACCAATACTATCAACAACCAATACTACCAACAACAACCAACAGAATCAATAACAAATAATACAATAACAACAACCAATACTATCAACAATCAATACGACCAACAACAACCAATACTATCAACAACAACCAATACTACCAAGAACCAATACTATCAACAACAAATAATACTATAAGAACAACCAATACTAACATCAACAACCAATACTATGAACAACAACCAACACTACCAACAACAGCCAATACTATCAACAACCAATACTACCAACAACAGCCAATCCTATCAACAACCAATACTACTAACAACCAACACTATCAACGACCAATACTATCAACAACCATCAATATGATCGACAACAACCAATACTATTTACAATCAGTACTGCCAGCAATCAATACTATCAACAACAATCAATACTACCAAGAACCAATACTATCAACAAAAACCAAACCTATCAACAACCAATACTATCAACAACAACAACAAAAATCTATATGCCGTATGAACTTATGAACAGTCTCTGATGCTGATGCCTTGACGCTGTCACAAACAAACAGCCTGTCCTCACCCACCGCCCATGTGATTCACTCTCCGTCCAGTCCGTCCTCATGTGGCCGTCTGGTCCCCGTCAATACATCGGTCCGGTCCCCCTCAATGCACCGTTCAGATGCCGCCGCCGACCCGCAGAGAAGTGAACTCCTCCTCAAACTTCACCAGAATCAAAACACTACGGCTCTGACGTCACCACACTCTTAGCCAATGGGGTGCTAAGACAATGTGGTCACTTGTTTGACGTAGATGAGCCTGGTCTGATTTCAGAATGATGCTAACAGTGTTAACTCGGTCATAACAGCTGACTGGAAATGACGTGACGTGGTCAGATCAGATCGCGTTTGTGTCAAACATGAAACAACATCTGACACGAGGTCCAACGTCACTCTCTGCTGCCTCCCTCCGGCCTTCTGTTGGATGAACGGCAGCATACACACGCTGAGGGGGTGGGTAAACTGAGCGCTGAGCGTCTTACAGCTGTTCTTGTCTCCATAGCAACCCCCAAATGGGAAGAACGGTTCAATGACTTGGTAGTTAGAGTAAAACTTGTTCAGCAGCAACAGCGGATTTATTTGATGTTTTGTTGGAGAAAGCAGCGGCTGAGGAGGAATTGGGGACTTGTGGTGCACGGTGAAGATGTCAAATGACGATGACGACCAGAATCTTCCCACTTCCGCTCTGAAGAGTTCACTCCGAGCGGAAGTGATCAACCCGTTAAGTGCATTTTTCTCTCTGAGCGAAACTGAGCTGCTCACTTCCTGAACGCGCCCCGTATGCGTCTGCTTGTGACATCATTCCGGAAGTCCTTCAAACTAAAAGCCAGACCGTCCTGGCGACGGCTCAAGATGCGCGTGCTAGCCAGTTGTTTCACGGAAGGATACAAGTTACGTGTGCGTGTGCGTGATTAGAAAAGAAACCGCTGTTTTACCGAGAATTACACGCACATTCACAGGCACCGTGCTCTTGTTGTGAAAACCTGTCCGGCTGGAAGTGGTGTTCTAACGGAAGACTGAGAGGACAGTTCCCCGCAGAGAACAGTGACAGGACAGGCCCCACACACGGCGGTCCTCAGACGGGACGGGATTAACATGTCCCGGACCTCTGCCCGGTGTGGACTCGGGACGGGACGCACGCGCTGCAGGGACAGGGGCTGAACCCGAACCCGAGGACCCACATATGACATATGTCAACGTGTCTGTTACCACCGAGTTGACGTTTCCGGGACACCGGCGGAGGAACGGGAGACACGTCAGCAGCTGCACCACGGTCACTTACACCAACTAATTCACTCGTTCACTCCATCTCACGTTCACTCCTCACATTCCTTATATATTCACTCCTTGTCACGTTCACTCCTCCACTCCTCCACAGTCAGTCACACATTCACCTGTTCAGTCAGCCGTCCACCCTCAGCAGACATGCCTCTCAGGTGGAGGAGACCCTGGACCACTGTGGTGTTTGGGGTCTTCGTGGGCTTCACTGCGTCCTCCTGGCTCCTTGTCCCCCAGCTGTTGGACAGCAGGAGGAGGGGGGGTCTTCAGTGCTCCTTCTCCAGAGACTCTCTGGAGCCGGGGGTCCCAGAGCCCCCTGCTGGCGGCAGACAGCAGGACAGGTCCATTCCGGTAGGGAACAGCAGCGGAGGGGCGGGGCCAGGTGCCGTCCAGCCCCAGCGCTTCCTGTACGTGGGTGTGATGACGGCCAAGAAGTACCTGGACACTCGTGCGGTGGCCGCGTACAAGACATGGGCACGCTCCATTCCCGGGAAGGTGGAGTTCTTCTCCAGTGCCGGGTCGGGAACCGTCCAGGTGGCGGAACCCGTCCCGGTGGTCTCACTGGCTGGTGTGGACGACTCGTACCCGCCACAGAAGAAGTCCTTCATGATGCTCAAGTACATTCACGACCACTTCCTGGACCAGTACGAGTGGTTCATGAGGGCTGACGACGACGTCTACATTCGAGGTTGGCGAGGCAGACATGAACGCTGAGTACACTGATGTTACACTCAGATGTTACACTCGGACAACACACTGATGTTACACTCGGATGACACTCAGATGTTACACTGGTGTTACACTGATGTTACACTCGAATGTTACACTGGGATGACACTCTGATGTTACACTCGGATGAAACACTGATCTTACAGTCGGATGGCATACTGATGTTACAATAATGTTACACTCGGATGAAACACAGATGTTACACTAATGTTACACTCGGATGACACTCTGATGAAACACTGATGATACACTCAGATGTTACACTCGGATGACACACTGATGTTACACTGATGGTACACGCAGTTGTTACACTCAGATGAAACAGTGATGTTACACTCTGAAGTTACACTCTGACGTTACGCTGAGTATTAAACGTCACCTTCCCTCAGGTGAGAAGCTGGAGAAGTTCCTGCGCTCTCTGGACAGCAGTAAACCTCTGTACCTTGGGCAGACGGGTCTGGGGATGGCGGCAGAGTTGGGCCGTCTGGCTCTGGAGCTGGGGGAGAACTTCTGTATGGGGGGGCCGGGGATGGTCTTCAGCAGGGAGGTGCTGCGCAGGATGGTGCCTCACATCAGCACCTGCCTCAGGGAGATGTACACCACCCATGAAGATGTGGAGGTGGGACGCTGTGTGCGGCGCTTTGGAGGAACGCAGTGTGTGTGGTCCTACGAGGTGGGTGTGCTGTGAGTACTGTGTGTACTTGTCTGTAGTATTCATGAGCAGCAATGTTCAGTCCTCTGACACATGACACAGTAAACGTTGTTCACTCCTGCTCTACTGGAACTCTACTACAGAGCAGAAAGTCCTGGTTTCATTGGCGTTGTGATGTAAAAGGGGCGTGGTCATGTGCAGTCGTTTCATGGGATTGGACCGATGCCGTCGGTCTTGGTGCTGATGTTCGTCTCGTCTCGTTGGTCAGATGCAGCAGCTCTTCTACGAGAACTATGAACACAACAAGAAAGGTTTCATCGAAGAACTTCACAGCAGCAAGATCCACAACGCTGTCACGCTCCACCCCAACAAGCGGCCTGGCTACCAGTACCGCCTCCACAGCTACCTGCTGACCCGGCGCATGTCCCGGCTCCGTCACCGAACTATCCGGCTCCACCGTGACGGCCTGGTGATGAGCCGCCTCAGTGATGGCGAGGAGCTGTGGGAGGACCGGCAGCTGGGGATGCAGCCGTCCTTTATGCGCTTCACGCCCAGCGACAGGAAGGACGTCATGGAGTGGAACTTCCTGAGCAGCCGCCACATCTACTCCGCCACAGAAGACAAGGTGTCCCGGCAGAGCCTGGGCAGGTCCCTGCTGACGGCACTGGAGGACGTCCTGCTGCAGGTCATGGAGATGATCAACGAAAACTCAAAGGCACGTGGACGTGTGATTGACTTCAAGGAGATCCAGTACGGCTACTCTAGAGTGGATCCACTGCACGGGGCCGAGTATGTCTTAGATCTACTGCTGCTCTACAGGAAACACAAGGGACGCAAAGTCACGGTGCCGGTGCGGCGCCACGCCTATCTGCAGCAGTCCTTCAGCCGACCCTTCTTCAGCGAACACGAAGAGTTAAACGTGTCCCAACTCATCGCTGCCATCAACTCAGAATCGCAGTCTCTGTCGTTCCTGTCCAACTCCCTGAAGTTCTTGTCTCCGTTCCAGTTCTACGAGTCCAGCAAAGAAATGTGGGAGCAAGGTCAGAGGAAGGTCAACATCCTGGTCCCGTTGGCCGGTCGCTATGACACCTTCGTCCGCTTCATGGAAAACTTTGAAAAGGTGTGTTTGATCCCCAAGCAGAACGTCAGACTGTCTGTGATTTTAGGGGACAAGAGTGACGAGAGTGGCCGGAGACACGAGCTGCTGGTCAAAGACTACAACAGGAAGTACCCCAGAGCTGACCTGTCCATCATCCCCATGGCCGGGAACTTCTCGCGGGGGTTGGCTCTGGAGCTGGGCTCCTCCCAGCTCCACAACGATACCCTGCTCTTCTTCTGCGACGTTGATCTGATCTTCACCGGTGAAGCTCTGCAGCGCTGCAGAGACAACACTGTCCAGGGGACGCAGATCTATTTCCCGGTGGTGTTCAGTCAGTACAACCCGCAGATCGTGTACGCCGACACATCCCCGAGAGAAAACAAGTTTGTCTTCACCAAGAAAAGTGGATTCTGGCGAGATTATGGCTTCGGCATCGCCTGCATCTTCAAGAGCGACCTGCTGAGAGTCGGAGGCTTTGACACGTCCATCCTGGGCTGGGGTCTGGAGGACGTGGACCTGTTCGCCAAAGTCGTTCATTCCGGACTCAAAGTGCTCCGCAGTCAAGAGCCGGGGATCGTCCACGCCTTCCACCCCGTTCACTGCAGCACAGCACTCGACCCCAAGCAGCACAAGATGTGTCTGGGGTCCAAGGTCAGAACCTATGCCTCCACCGCGCAGCTGGCTAAGCTGTGGCTGGAGAAACATCTGTTCAACAGGACGGCATCCTGAGGTGGACTGAGGGTAGACGGCCCCCTGACCCAGACTGCCCCCTGACCATGACCGCCACCCTGACCCAGACCGCCCCCTGACCCAGACCTCCTCCTGACAAACGTCTGGTCCTCAGGAAACACATTGTTGGAACTGAATCAAAACTGAATTAAAACATGTGGAAAGTGATGGTACGGTACGAAACCGGCAGCTGATGCAACCAAAGAATGGTGGTTTATTTTTTTAAGTCTGATATTTATTTTATAAAATGAATCAAAATCAATCATGTGATTTTCTGGTGTATTTGAGTCATTAGAATACTTCTTTGGTAAATGTGTTCTTTCCTTTGACACGAGAACACATGATGAGAACACCAAACACAACAACACCTGTCTCCATGTTCATTGGAACAAAGCTAACAGGATAACAGGCTAACAGGCTCGCATACGTGTCGTGTGTGTTGTTGTGTGTCTTCTGGGTTTCAGCAGAGCAGAATCAACACAACGGAAAAATCAAAGACTTGAAGTGAACAGTTGAACAGTTTCAGTTTTTCTTTCACTCAGCTATGATTGATCATCTTCACAGGAAATGACAATGACAGATGACAGGAAGTGACATCATATTGTCACTGCATTCAAGCAGCTGTGAGGGTCACTGGGTGTGAGGGACGAAACAGGAAGTCCTGTCTGTACAATTTTAAGTGCACCTCCTTTGACAAGCTTTGGGGGGTCTCCATGATCTTCAGTCGTTCAGAAACTCGTCCACATACTTGAGCAAGTTGGCATGTGGCAAAGCTTTCTGGGCGTTGACAGAACATCCTCATGACGCCCAGCACCTCGCTGGAGGTGGAGGTCTGAAGGAGGTGGTGGTCTACAGGAGTTGAGGGTTGAAGGAAGTGGAGGTCTACAGGAGGTGGAGGGTTGAAGGAGGTGGTGGTCTATTGGAGGTGGAGGTCTACAGGAGGTGGAGGTCTACAGGCGGTCTTCCATGTGTATGGGGTCGAAGTGTTGAAGTTGCCCTGACTCAGGACCAGCATGTTCATCTCCTCACAGCTGAGAAGACAACATGAAGAACAGAAGACTGACGCATCAGTTCGTTTCTGCCAAATACTTCTTGTCAGTACTTGAAGTACCTGTGAACAGTATTTGCACACAACAGGTACTTCAAGTAAAGATCTTAAAGATCTTAACTTAAAGATCTTCTCCTGGAGTATTCCAGTGGTGTACTTGTACTGTTTGTAGTACACCGTTATTCTTGGTACTTGACCAAGGTCACATGACCCCCCAGCAGACCTCTGATTTGGCGTTCAGTGTTTTTTGTTTGTGTGCATTTCTGACTGTGTCAGGAAGTTTTCTTGTTTTGTGTTGTGTCCACATTCACAGGCTGCACACCACCCAGTACGTGCACTACCAACACCTGCACTTTGGAGGGCAGACCGTGGACTTCAATCCACAGATCAGGATACAGTTCCTTTAAATGTTTTTTCTGGATGTAAGAGAGAAGCTCTAGTGCAGTCATGTCATCAAAAGGCCAGCTTGGCAAGTTGGGTATTTCCACAGCCAACTCCGTTCCATCATTGTCACCCTCACCTCCAGCGCTTAATTTGCTGCACGGCTTGTCACGCTGGTTGCACAATTCCACATTGTTCAGTTTCTTGAAATTGAGCAAAACTCCCAAACTCCCTCTGCCTTTCCAACCTACCCTTCAACGATTCAACAGCTGTGTCAACAACCACATTGAAGAATGCAGTTTCTAACCTCTTTATGGCATCTGCAATAGGCTCATCTGGGGCTTCATAGGCAAAGTATTTTCTTCTGCTCTTGCGTCTCTTGTCTTTCAGCACAGCCTCCACATTCCTCACACACGTCTTCTGCAAAGGTCTGAGCTCCAGTATCTCTGTAACTAGTCGGTAATGTTTTTGCCTTTTTTGCCTTTGCCTTTTTGAGGAAGCGGTATGACCCGACCTCTTCTGCTGAACTCTGAGCTTCAACCTCGGTCAGGGGATCCGTCACTTTGTCCCTGACCTCCGACAACTCATCTCTTATGTTAAGAGGCCTGGTACCGCACAGCCTCGATGCTGTTGATGCGTCTCTCCCACCGTGTGTCACTCCAAGACTTAAGTGCAACAGTCATATGCTCCTTTAGGATTTCCCATCTTTGTGGGGCTGCTGAAAAAAAGAGTACAGTTTCTGTACATTGACAAAGTAGCAGATGGCATCTGTCGATGCTTTTGCTGCATCAGCCAAGTTCAGTGAATGTGCCCCACATGGAACATAAAGTGTGAGGATTCTTCTCAAGCAGCCTGGCTTGAACTCCTCTGTCCCTCCCCTTCATGTCCTCTGCAGTCATCAAATGGAGAATGCAAAATACAACTCCCTAAGTCTGTTCAGAGTCAAAGATGACAAACTAACACCTGTTGTTTGCCACAAGAAATCCCACAAAGTGTTCCTTGATTTCAGGTGCTTCAATTATTTTGAGTCCTAATGATGACTGGCATCTGCTCTTGATGACTGGTTGAATAAATGACGGAATAATATTTGGACTGTTTAATCTCAGTTGTGTCCATCATTTTCCCACACAACATTTCCAAGATAGCTGGAATGACTAAACTGGCCACTCTCCACACACTCAATGTGCTGCTTCATGACAGGATCAAATTTAGCAAGAAGCTCCACCTCTTTCAACAAATGTCCATTATTTTGCCAGAGTAATGTGTTTGTCGAAACTCTCAAATCAGGATTTCTCTCATCTGAAGACTGTATGATGGTCCGGTCATCTCTCCATTGCCTCTTCTCAGCCTCCAAAAGTGTCCTTTCAGGTTGGTCTATGGTCTTTCCTGTTTGTAGACACAGTTCCAGATCTTTCCATGTTGCCTTGTGTGTTGTGTGCTCTGGACTACTTTCATGACTTTTCAGAAGAATGCAGATGTTTGTCTAGTTTGATAATCCTTCTGTAATTAATTTGTATTCCTTCTTAGAGAATATCTTGCAGCAAAAGCAAGTTTTTTTGGAGTAGGTAAGCCAGGACTGCTTTCTTTTTTCCCCATTCACTAGTGTTCTATGGAAATAAAATCATTGCAATCAATGCAATCATTCCGTTTTGGAAACGTGAACTCTGGTTTAATTTGAAAAGGGCCTCTACCAACTAAGTCTGTTCTGAATGAATCCGACAGAACTGATGGTCAGTCAGCTGGATCAATCGGTTGACCAGGTGCTGGTGAGGATGAACCAGGTGTTTCCATTCCAGGCTGACGATGGACCTGCTCCTTGGCGCAGGCGCAACAAAATATTTCAGAAGTGCCCCTGCAAAGACAAACCTCCTTAGGTTACAATAGATTGGGAGCAGATATTCAATTATGTAATTCCAGTTATTTTGGATTAATACAGAAATAATCTGTTTTTATGTTAACATTTCAACAGTGTCCCTTTAAAGAATGCACAAGCCAATTTTATTTTTTTTCAATTCATGATGCAAGCACTGTTTAAAGCTTGGTTTATTTACATACAAACAGTCTTAGGCCGCTAGCTAGATTAATTATAGCTAGCATGATTCATCCAAGGCTAACTGAGTGAACAAGTAGGTCAAATAGCAAACTTTACTCAAAAATCGGCATGACAGCTACATCACTACTCCACATCACCAACAAACGCTTTACCTTTATCCTCCGACCCCGTGCAGCTTGGGGGCCCCCTAGTGGTTCAGGGGCCCTATGCAACTGCATAGTCTGCATACAGCAGGAAATGGCCCTGGACACAGCAGCCGTTTTTTTCTTTCTTTTGTGATTAGTTTTGGTCAGTACAATCCACACCATTAATTCTAAGAGTTTTGATGGAGTTCCTCTGGTGATGTTTTTTTTTTTCTAGTCTGCAGAAATATGCAGAATTTCTCTCTCACTTAGATCCACTTAGATCTTGACCTGATGAAAGCTCCTCTACTTTTTCTTTCATGAATCTTATCGAGTTTAGATTGTAAGGACGATTTTAATTTTGTTATTCTCTGTTAATATTGCTAATTGAATGTATTTCTTCTTCTGAACCATTAATCTTCTTTATGTATTTGCTAAAGGAGATTGAACACTGGCAGATGATTTACTTTAAAAACTCCCATTTATGAATATATGAAGATATGGAGTCATCCTGTAAAACGTCTTGAATAAGGTTTGTAATACTATTGTCATCATAATTTAGCAGACTGGTGTTAAATTTCCAGTGTCCTTTTATCCTGTCATATCAGAGGCGTAAATGACGATTCAATACAACCGTGATCAGTAACTGGAGGTGTAGGGGATATTTTACTGTTTGTAATTTGATTCAAGGTATGTAGTATTTTTATTCAAAGCTTATTATTTGTTTAAAAAGATTTTAAAAGAAATAACACGTCCACCGTGTGTTCGACTGAGTAAATAAACATGTAAACATGTATTCATCATTTTAGTCATAGTTGTAGTTTTATCAACGATGTCAGTCGAAGGAAACACTGGACATTTACCAAGAATGTTTTCACTCTGCTGGATCCTACATGTAAATAACCTGGATCGTTATTTCCATTCATAGTTTTTGTCATGTTCAGTATTCTTTAAAGTCAGGTTATTATTTCCTTCACTATATCAGACACTAAATTCGGGACTTTTATTTCTACTTTTAAAGGGTCTCACTGGAAAACGCTGGCGTATCTGCATGATGACAAGTGTGTAGGCCAAAGACAAAGAAAAGGAGCATTTGGTTTAATTAACACCAAGAGTGTATACGGTTGATGGAAATCAACACTGAACCGTCAGTAAAGAGTCTGACATCACTCAGCCGGGAACGTGTCATTGACCTTCATATGACCTTTACACGATGACACCGTCCTATCTGTCTCCTCCAACGTTCAAATGGGCCACGTATTCTAGACCATTCCTGACACTGGAAGATCAACATCACATTGACTTCAAATGTCAGCTACATTCAACTGAATGTTGCACGGTTAAAATATTGTTGAACATGATTCTGAACTTCCCCTCCAATATCATAACAATCATCACATATTGTGTTGTATTTATAGTGCTAGGGGATACCAATTATTCCAGACTTGTATTTTGTGAGAGCTCATGTCTCATATCTCTGGTGAAGATTCCTCTGTCCTGGTTCAAGGGCTGGTTTACAGGGGGATGACTCCAATGATTCCAGGCTGTATTAAAATCTAATTGTCAATGTTTTCATTGACTGTCCAGGTTTAGGTTTAAGTAATTTTCTTTTTTTCTACAAGGACTTTTGGTGATATCTTTGTATGTTTTTTCCCCTTTTCCTTCCCTGCATTGTTGATCATCATTTAATAAAATAAAACTTTACATAAAATAAAGGGCAGTGGCCCCAATGGGGCTGTTTGGCCCACACCGTTAACTTCCTCGTCAGTGGCGCTCAGTACCCTCAGTACCCTCAGTACCCACAGTACCCTCAGTACCCACAGTACCCTTAGTACCCTCTGTACCCTCTGCAAACCACATGCTGAAGGAGAAGTAACATATTCTTTGTCTTCCTCAACACAGATTGGAGGTTGACGTGATGACCCGCTGGATGTTGGAACGCTTCTTAGAGCAACAGCCAGTCACCATGATACCAGTATTACTTTGTTCTTTTATCTGTTTCAAACATGTTAACGAGGCATTTCAATTAGCTGAGGTGTACAGGAACGAACCACAGCTCTGACGTGACGGTGGTAGAAGACACTGTGAAAGCTCTCCATGTTACACATGTCTTCTTATTCATACGTGTCGTGTATCCTCATTTTCGTTTCTTTTGTCATTTGTCTTGTCTCACCTCGTACTTCACTTTGAGATCTGTTTCACATAGCGTCACACACAGATAGAATGTATTCCACTCTGATCATGTCAGAAGAGACGACCCCTGCTCCCCTGCACACACAGCTGGTGGATCAGGTGACCTCAAGACTGCTGTGCACGTCAGCTTGGGTTCACGTTTAGATACAAGTACACAGTGAGTGTACTGTGTACAAAACAAATGCAATCACTCGATGAGCCTGTACATTACTAATTATGAAATCTGTTTTTACAGATACAAGGCACTCAAAGATGCGCTTTATGAAGTAGCAGCTCTTGACCCGCGCCTCAAGGCTCTGCCCTTCTTATGCCAAGAGGCCCAAGAAGACACCTTCACCTGGCTGACTACAGTCTTGACGGAAGCTGCTCACCTGGCCCAAGTGGAAACTTCTAATGTAAGTTCATGGTTTTATTGTACACGACACACAGACAGACAGACAGACAGACAGACAGACACACACACACGCTCACAAAATTAATTCATCATTCTCCATCCATCCCTTTTCTACCACTTATCCAGCCTGAGAAAGGACACCCAGACGTCCCTCTCCCCAGACACCTCCTCCAGCTCTTCCAGCCCAGCTGAGTGATATAGTCACTCGAGCATGTCCTGTGTCTTCCCCGGGGTCTCCTCCTGGTGGGACATGCCTGGAATACCTCCCTAGGGAGGGGTCCAGGGGGCATCCGTACAGATTGCCCGAGCCACCTCAACTGGCTTCTTTCGATGTGGAGGAGCAGCGGATCTACTCCAAGTTCCTCCTGGGTGACAGAGATCCTCACCCTATCTCTAAGGGAGTGCCGTCCCACCGCTGATGCTGCTGAGCCTCCCCCCCGATCCTTCGTCTGCACTCATGTCTCTCACCAAAAGAACCAGCTGCACCAGCGAGAAGAAGTAAAAAGCGAGAAGTAGATCCTCTCTTACTGTCTGAAAATCCACCTGTCCACTGGTGGATGAACTGGATGGTGGATGGGACTGGTGGCACGTGACCCCCATTTACCTGACCAAGCAAAGCGTTATCTTTGTGTGCCTGGAACCAGTGTTCCTTCTGAAACGGTCTTTTCAACCGCTGGAGACATTGTTACAGCAAAAAGAAGTTGCCTCACTCCAGAACATGTTGATCAGCTGTTGTTCTAGCAGAGAATTCTTCCAGTCTCAGTCAGTGATGAGGGGGCCTTAGTCCAGGTAGACGTGTCACAACAACAAATGTTCCTTGACGATAGATTGTCCCGGAAGTTATTGCGATAAACAATGTTTATCGTGTTTATGTCAAGGGAGGAAGAAAACTGAAATATCCTAGACCCCAGTCTGGGTCTGGTCTGGGTCTGGGTCTGGGTCTGGTCTGGGTCTGAATTCTGTTGAACAAATGCACGCACCACGAACCAGACGACTGAGAAGAACTGGACAGGTTCATATACGTTCACTTTTATTTTTACTTCCCGTAAACCACGTTTACGTGCTGGTGTTGTATGTTTGTGAAAAATTACACTTTGTTTTGAATGACTGACTGTTTCAGTGGTAATACTTAAACGAAAAGTATATGATGTTCAATGTTTGTTTACAGGTCAATTCTTGATGTCAATATTCATAGTTAATTATGCACCAGGTTAGAGGGTTACTTACAACTGAATTTACAGCAGTTGCCCTTTGCGAATCTCTTCCATTGCCGAAGCAAAATTGGTATCGTAACTAAAATATCGATATCGAATCGTATCGTATCGGAACTCGTCTGGATTTGGGACCTAGTGGTGACACCCAGCTCTGGGATGCGGCTGACAAAGGTCCAGAATAGTTTGCAGCCTGTGGATTTTGACACTGTCACACAGTTCCTCAGTGAATGCAGGAGCGTGGTTTGCAGGTCCAAGCCCCGCCCACATGCATGTACTGTCCAATAGCATCTTGAGTGGAACCAAAAACCTGCGATGTCGTTTTTTATTGTCATCATTCATCTGGAGAACATCTGTGTCTTGTGTCAGCAGTGTGCCTACACGTGCTGCAGTCCTACCGGAGCGGTCGACAGGAGCAACGTGTCGGTTGAGACGTTGTGACGTCAATCGGTCTGTGACGACTCAGCTCCAGTGACTCAAACAGGCTGTGACCTTTGACCCGGTGTCCAGTCAGCTGCCAGGGTCAGATGACAAGAGGAACGACAACGATGACGAGAACGACGCCGAGGGACAACATGACAACACAAACTCGTTTCCACGTTTGTCGTCTTCGCTCCTCTGCTTCTTTCTTCTTCAGCAGCGAGTCGAAGCCCAGCGTGTAGACGTCCTCCAGCCAGAAGTCCAGGTCAGCAGGCGTCTTCTCGCGCTCCTGTGGACATATTCAGACGCCTGGACTACAAACTCCTCTGAGGTCAAAGGTCACGTTACCTTCAGAGCATCAGCGAAGCTGCAGTGGTGGTACTCCTGCAGCGTCCAGGCCGGGTTGGACAGAGGGTTTGTCTTCACTTGGGACGGTCTGTCCACACATAGAGGGTTTGTCCTCACATGGGACGGTCTATCCACACACACACCGGGGTCCAATGAGGACGCAGGAGGCTGCACGCACACACATTTTTGTACAAGGATTCTAAAACTAAAACCTGAAACTAATTCAAGTGTAGAATGTGTCTCACACACCCACAGACACACTCACACAACACACACGGACACACACACCCTACACAGATACACACACACACACACACCTGACCGTAACGTCTGTTCTTCCACAGTCTCTGACTGGACGTGACGGCTCCGATCTGGAAGACTCCACCAGCGTCTTTCAGCGTCCTCACGTCCAGCTGGAGGAACTTCTG
Source organism: Aeoliscus strigatus (assembly GCA_901007665.1). Lineage (NCBI taxonomy): Eukaryota > Metazoa > Chordata > Actinopteri > Syngnathiformes > Centriscidae > Aeoliscus > Aeoliscus strigatus. Next base: position 29,353 of record CAAKHB010007836.1, read on the forward strand.
ATGGTGGTTGTTGTTGGGCAGAACAGAGACGTCCATGCTGTCCAACAGTGCTCCAGTCCTGTTTCTCCTCCACTCGTCCGTTTCTCCTCCTCTTGTCTGTTTCTCCTCCACTCGTCCGTTTCTCCTCCACTCGTCTGTTTCTCCTCCACTCGTCTCACCCAGTGTCACTCAGTAATAATTCATGACCATGCAGGTGGAGTTGGTGGTGTCAGGTGCTGGAATCTGAGCCGAGGAAGTTCAAGCAGAATCGTTCCTGAATCTCCTGGTGACCTCTGACCTTTCAACAGGTTTGGTCCCAGACGCCGTTAGCTTCATGTCGGCCATTTTTAAAAGACACCTGAAGATTACTGCAATTCCTTACTATCAGGTTCCCCTAACAACTCACTGAAGCTCCTCCAGCTGGTACAAAATCCGCTGCTTGTGTCCTGAAGGGAACCAGAAAAAGGGACCATATATCTCCTGTACTATCCTCTTTACATTGGCTCCCTGTAAAATACAAAATACATTTCAAAACTCTTCTCTTTACCTTTAAAGCCCTGAAAGGTCAGACTCCCTCATACCTCAAAAATCTCATAGTACAAATATCTTCCAAATAGACCATTACGCTCCCAAAATCTATACCTGCTTGTTGTACCCAGAATTTCCAAAACCACAATGGGTGGCAGAGCATTCAGCTATCAGGCTCCCATCCTTTGGAACCACCTTCCACTTTGGGTCCGGGGGGCTGACAGAGGGTGTAGCAATGTGCGGACTGTTAAGTCCATCGAGACAATTGTAAATTGTGATGTTGGGCTGAGGAAATAAAGCTGAATTGAAATTGAATAGAAGATGTCCAATGAGGACAGAGACGCTGTTTAATTAAACGTCTTTATGAAACAGTCAATTCAAAACAGGAAGTTAGTGATGAATGAAACAAGCCCTCTCTTTCTCACACACACACACACACACACACACACACACACACACACACACACACACACACACACACACACACACACACACACACACACACACACACACACACACACACACACACCTGTCGTCAGCGGAGCAAAACATTTACTGACGTGTGTGAAAAGTCACAAAACTGAACTAATAAATTAGAC
>CAAKHB010007836.1:40783-55811 GCA_901007665.1 Aeoliscus strigatus
TTGTGTGTGTGTGTGTGTGTGTGTGTGTGTGTGTGTGTGTGTGTGTGTGTGTGTGTGTGTGTGTGTGTGTGTGTGTGTGTGTGTGTGTGTGTGTGTGTGTGTGTTTTTATATATATATATATATGTGTGTGTGTGTGTGTGTGTGTGTGTGTGTGTATATATATATATATATATATATATATATATATATATATATATATATATATATATATATATATATATATATATATATATATATATATATTTTATTTTTTTCAAAACAAAGGATGCACTCAAATTATGTCATCAAGGAGATGGGGGGTCCCCACCCAGTCCAGGGTCCGGGGCTCCGATGCTGCCATGATCATGCACATGAACTGTTTGCCCGTCCTCTTGTCGATGGGATAAATAGTTGTGGGTGTGAATCGTCTGTTACTCTCCACAAACTCACAGAGCTGCTGATACACCTGTGGGTATTCATGACGCAAGAAAACCCCTCGGATCCGTAGCTCTCGTTGGATGTTGATGAAACAGATTTCCCTCGCCTTCCTCCCATCCTCTCCCTCTTTGTCTATGTCAGCTGTTCCCGGCGGTGGCGTGAGGATCAGTGTTTCCATGTCGCCCTCTTTCTTGTTAACTTTCCTCTCCGGGCTAAAGGAGGCCAGTGCGACTTTTGCATATTTTCGGACAGTTGGAGCGTGATTCCTTGGCGATGGTCCATCAGGCAGCTGCTCACCGACAGCAATGGATACATTCAAGATGAAACATTCATTTGGGTCATACTCTTTGCCAGCTTCCTGCAGTTCCTTGCAGTACTCGCCCAAGTTGTCCTTGAAACTCTCCAGCTCTCGGAGGGACAGGTACGTGGGTGACATCAGTAGACTCTCTAGGCCATACTGAAGAAAGCTGCTGGATGATCCAGGGTTTGGGAAACCCAGGAAAAGAACTCCTCTACCTCGAGACAGGTAGCCGACTTTGGCAATACGAGAGAAGGCTTTGTGGACTTCAACAGTCTCCCGGCAGTGTTTGATAATATGACGACATGAGCTGCCAATTCTTCCATACACACAGCTTTCCTTGTGAATGTCCCAGTCTTCCCTGCGACAGTTGCGGGAACAGTAATAGGTGTAGCAGCTGTGGCAGGATTTGAAGTACAGGCAGGCATTGAACAGAGTCTCCGTCCGCCGACATTTGTTGTTGGAGCACATCATTGTATCATCCTCATCTGGACTTTGATCTGGGGAACACTCATCTGCAGTCTTCATTGCATCACTGGCACCATCCACTCCATGAAAGGCATGAGGATTCATTCGGATTGAGGTTGGCTGCTTGTCAAGAGGAGCTGGCTCCTCTGTACCTGCCACTGAGCTCTTTCTAGACAGAGAAACAGCTTCTTCCTCGTCAATGAGCTTCTTCAGCTGGTCCAGAATGTCCTCGCTTGCCCTGCGACTGGGGGGCTTGTAGTCAGTCACCAGATCTGCCAGCAGCTCATCAAGTTGTTCAAGGCTTTGCTGAAGAGAGGCATTGTCACGTGTCTTCTCTTTGGTTGAGCTTTCCAAATCACACTGATTAACTTCTGTCCCTTCGGTGCTTCTGGAGTCAAGAACATTCCAACTGGCAGAGCGTCCTTCGGCCTTATTAAGGTTCTTAGTTCGAAAGTCATTATCAGTGATTGTGATCTCAGGAGTAACGAACCAGAGCTTACTAGCTGTATGCGTTGAGGTCTCTGTGGGACTTTTGTCTATCAGGGAGTTATCAGACATTGATAAGGCTGCATAACGTCTTGGGGAACTGGAAAGATTGACCACCACTGGTTGTGGTTTGTCACCTGGGGCTTCTCCAGGTTTCCTGGTGTCCAGAAGATCATCAAAGCTCTGTCCTCTCTGAACGGGAAGAGGCTGTTCCCTTTCTACATGAGAGTTGAGAATGTTGTCCCAGGATCTTGAGTAGGATTTGGACTCAGTGTCAATCCTTTGACGTTCTACGCATGGATTGGCATACCAGGGCGTTGATGCAGTTTCTTGTCGGACTCTGGTGGGTGTGACTTCAGATACAAAAGAAACAGGGTTGGTGGAATATCCAGAAGCATCTGAACCGTACCAGTCCTCCGTTTGTGCCGGAACCACTCGAGCATGTTTCCGGCCCTCTGTGTAATATGCCCTTGCTGGAATATGGTGCTCTGGCTGCATGGCAAACATGTCGCTAGAATGATAAAATCGTGGCGGAGAAGTCTGGATTTGATAAGACCTGGGGTCGTCCCCATAGAATATTCTTGTGGGAGGCGTCTGTATGATGTATGGCCCTGGCTCGTTTGCTGTGTAGGGTTCTGGAAACCCTGTTTGCACAGAGTATGGATAGGGCTCGGTTTCAGGATAATAGGGTCTTGTAGCTACAGCATGCACCATTCGAGTCCTTGGATCTTGCACATACTGGACTTTGGGAGTATATACTTGTCCTGGGGTGTACCGCTGATCATGAAAGTAAGAGCTTGGTTGAGGAGGAACAGTAGTGACATATCTCCCAGGGTCATCTGCATAAAAGAACTTGGTTGGCACATTAGGACTGGAATGAGCTCTGCGCTGCCTTCCATAGTACTCGCCTGATGAAGGCATTCTTTGCAAGGGTATCTCCATGGGTTGAATGTAATTATTTGGCATGCTGCGGGAATATTGGTATGTTTGCCTGTTCTCTGTTCCTAGTGAGTCCGTGGGAGTTGGTGTTCTAGAGTAGGAAAAGTGGCGAGGCACAGTCAGGCTCCTGCTCGCCCCACTGTGGTGCCTATTCCAAGGTATGTCCACCTGAACACTTGCCTGTTTTCCTCCGGCATGATGTGGTAATCCATCATCAGGCTTTATGTCCACTCGACACCTGACATGAGGGCTGGTTGCTGTTTTTTCCAGACTTACATCCTCAGCGTTACTGGCAGCATAGAGGGGTGAATATCTACTGTTGTCACTCATTTGAGGCTGCAACTTAATGGGATGTACTTCGTGCTTATGAGTCCTTGTTGCTGTGTAGGATGCCTCTCTCCGGGGGGATTTTTCAGATTTCCAATGAGAGTCCCTTGGAGCCCTTTGGGACTCCCTACCCTTCCTCCCAGAAGAAGAAGACCCCTCAAATGACACAGGTGTGAGACTGGTCTGCACTCTGGTGGCACTTCTTGACCTAATTCTTCGTTTTTGTTCAGGGACGACCACCTCGCTGGCCATATCTGTGGCCACTGGTTGAGGGGTCATCCTGTGGTTGAAAATGTCTGGAGCAGAAAAGCGATATCTTTGCTGTCGGCTGAGGGCATTCCGGGTTACATCTGGATTGGCCAAATGCCGCTCAGCCTTCCTGTACGGGGATTCCATTGAGTGGTTTCGAGAGTCAGGGTTCTCCAATGACTTTCGGTTGATTTCCTCCAGTGAGCTGCGTTTCAAAGAATCACATTGTCTGGAGGGTTGAAAGGACTTGAAATGAGAAGAAATGGGAATGACCTTTATATCTTGCCGCACAGTTGATACCAGTATGTCAGGTGGGGCTGTGCGTGTCATCTTCAAACCAATCCTCTAGTTGTCTCCATTAAGTTGCTTGAGTGGTGATGTTGCCTGGGGGGAGATCAGTCAATGACAACACCAATCAGTACTAGTTAATCTTTATTTTCATATGTTCATAAGTGTTCATACGTAAATACACAGTAAAACTGTCCCCTGACAGAAGGTCAGTTTCTTTCCAAAATTAAAAAAAAACGAACTTCCAATGGGGCTTGCCATTGGGGCTTGCCAGCCGTCAACTGCAGACAGAAATCTGCCTCACGAACACATCGGAGGACGTTCAGTGATTAACAAGCAGCACCAACAAATGTTAAGACCGCACAAACCTTGTGTGTGTGTGTTGTTTCTTTGTGTTGAATGTGTTTGGACGGAGGACTGGTGGTCTGATCTGCCAAGGGTGTGGGTGAGGTGGGGGGAGGGATTCTTATGGTCTCTCATTTGTTCCTGTGAACTGCTTACATTAGACTGAAGTCTGAAATTAATGAAAAACTGACAACAAACTGAACAACAAACTGATGACAAACTCTCAAACACGACAGATGAAGGACAAAGAACAAAAATCATGCACACTGTCTTTTTTGCTTTGCGATTTGTGTGTGTGCGTGTGTGTGTGTGCGCGCGGGCTCATTCAGCTGAAGCAGGTCAGTCGAACACTGAAGCTCTTGAGAGAAAAAACTTGCCTCGGGTTTTTAGTGCACTAGCTAAGAGTAGCTTTTTTATCCTTATTATTTTATTTTTATTCAGTGCTAAATGTCTGTCACCTTAACCACAATAAATTCTTGGTGTGTACAATCATACTTGGCAATAAAAAAAAGGATTTGGATTCATTAAAAACATATTCAGATTATACCACGCAGTAGCTAACACTAACTAACAGTAGCTAACACTAACTAAGAGTTGGTAACGTTAACTAAGAGTTGGTAACACTAACTAAGAGTAGCTAACAGTAACTAACAGTTGGTAACACGAAGTAACAGTAGCTAACAGTAGTTAACAACAACTAACACTAGCTCACAGTAGTTGACAATAACTAATAGCAGCTAACAGTTGGTAACACTAACTAAGAGTAGCTAACAGTAGTTAACAATAACTAACAGTAGCTAACAGGAGAGTATCTAGACTGTGTAGTGCTCGTAGTACTTAAACTACTTGTAGCACTCGTAGTACTTGTACTGGGGGATGGTGTATTAATACATGCATCAGCTGACAGAGCACAAAGAAAAAATCATGTCAACACAATGAATGTGGGTCACAACTTTTGTCAGCAGTGCATGAAGCATCAAATGTCTGTGTGTGTGTGTTTAAATTATTATTACAAACAATATTGTTACAATCAGAAATGAAAAAAATATATATTTTTATGTCTGTAGATAAATACCGAGGATGAATGATAATTACAACCCAAACCATGTGAACACATGAACAGAAGATATGAATAACGTAACGTGAACACGTTGTGAATACATGAAGCAGGAACTATACGGCATGAACATGTGAAGCATGAACACATGAACATATACAGCATGAACATGTGAAGCATGAAGACGTGAACACGTAAAGCAAGAACACGTGAAGCATGAACACATGAACATATACAGCATGAACACGTGAAGCATGAACACGTGAACATATCATGTGGAGCATGAACACATGAAGCATGTGAACATATCCAGCATGAACATGTGAAGCATGAACACATGAACATATACAGCATGAACATGTCATGTGAAGCATGAACACATGAAGCATGAACACAACCATGTGAAGCATGAATACATGAAGTATGAACGCATGAACACATGAACATATACAGCATGAACATGTGAAGCATGAACACATGAACATATGCAGCATGAATACATGAAGTATGAACGCATGAAGCATGAACACGTGAAGGTCGCAGAGGAGCTGATGAGGATGATGTCACATGAAACCGCAGCAGCTGCATCTCTCTCTCTGTCACACGCGCGCGCGCACGGTTGCAATCGCGTGTGTGTCTTACCGCATCAGTCTGGACCGTCGGTGTCACTCGTTCCATTCCGCTGCGGGGTCCGGTCGGTCCTGGTCTGGGCGCGGATAAGAACGTGAACCGGTTCAGCACCGAGTTTCTCCCGCAGGCCTTCATCAGCTCGAGCGCTGCGCAGCCGCAGTGCAACACCCGCATCTATCTGCAGCCAACACACACACACACACACAGGCCCCGCCCCCTCCTCTCCCTCCAGCTCTCTCCTCACTCCATCCGTCCTCAGCGAAGTACTGCAGTAATACTACATGTGAAGTACTACAGTCATACTACGTACTAAAATTAAGTACTACATACTACAGTGAAGTACTACAGTTATACTACGTACTAAAATGAAGTACTACATACTACAGTAATACTACATACTACAGTGAAGTAATGCAGTCATAATACATACTAAAATGAAGTACTACATACTACAGTGAAGTACTGCAGTCATACTACGTACTAAAATTAAGTACTACAGTAATACTACATACTACAGTGAAGAACTACAGTAATTCTATACAAAGTTAATGATACAATTACAGTGGTACAGTACAGTATGTTTATTGTGTGTATAGTTTGTGCAGTATGTAAAGTGTGTTTACTGTATAATGTGTGTACTATGTGTAGTGTGTAAAGTCTGTATAGTGTGAGTAGTGTGTGTACGCAGAAGAACGTGTCCCAGGAAAACAGAAACAAATGAGTCTGAGGAATAAACAGAATTTATTTACAGTCAGATTCAGTTTTGGCAAATGTAGAAACTTCTGGATGGGACTGTGATCACTGACCATCACATGTCCGTCATGTTGCTTCTTGGTGTGGATCATCACGACAACCGCTTTCATTTGTGTCCACAGGCTGAAAATGACCATCAGGTGTCCATGTCCTAGAACCAGAACCGGAACTGGGGTCCTGGAGGAACCAGCCGCTGGTCAGAGGTCAAAGGTCATTCAAAGGACATGAGGTTCATTGGCATCTGTGGAGAGAAGAGATTAATCACACACACACACACACACACGCACGCACGCACGCACGCACGCACGCACGCACGCACGCACCTGTGGCCTACTGCAGCGACACGCCTCCTCCAGGTGTTTGTGCCAGACGATGGCGGAGAACCTGGACCCCGTCTGGAACTTGTAGACGTTCCCTGTCGATGAGTCAAACATCAACCACAGGAACTCACACTCACGTGTCGGCGGTGGACAGACACCTCGGTCTGGGTCGTTGAGCAGGAAGACGTTGGGTCGCGTTGGGTTGTCAGGAAGAACCGGGATCCACCCCGTCACACACACCGTCTTACACGAGCTCGACTTGTACTGTCGGATCAACAACACACACACACACAGTGGATCACTCTCACACACACACACACACGTGCTGACTCACATGTTTCCTCTCAGATGCTCTCAGTGCCTTGGCGGCATAGAATGTGAGTGTAGATGCAGACAGACTGATCCAGAACCGTCTCCATGACGACAGCTGCAACGACACACACGACACAATCACATCCTCTGAGGGCCAGCGGTGGGGCGGGGACGTCCAGGCCCCTCCCACCTTCGGCTTACGTCCCTCCTTCAGCACCGTCTTCCTTCGCAGCGCCGCCTCCATGGTCACATGGCCACAGCAGGGGGAGGGTCTATGGGGGTTTGGAGGAGGAGTCACAGCTTGTTTGAGTGTGTACTGTGAGTGTGTGTGTGTGCAGTCCATACCTGTCCATGTAGCTGAGGCTGCGGGGGGATGGACGCTGTGGAACCTTCCAGTTGGGACCCAGTGTTGCGTACATGCGCCCCCTGATGGTCAGAGACAGTCCAGAGTTGTTATTCCTGGGGTGTGTGTGCGTGTATGTGTGTGTGTCACCTCTCCATTCCAGACGGAAGCTCCTCCCCCAGAGAACTGTCACTGCTGCCGGCTGCGACACATAAACGGCAAATGAGGTTTAGAGTGGTGGTCCGAGGGCCTCGGCCCCGTTTGTCCGTCGGACCGACCGTTGGACACCGACGTCCGCTGGAGGTCCATTCTGATTGGACTCTGAGACTCCAGGAAGCTGTCGTCCAGCAGGTGGCGAGCTTTGTCTGCAGCGAAGGTGCAGCTCCTGCTGTCTGACACGCCGTACTGACACATCATGCTGAGAGCGCAGACACACACACACACACACACACACACACAGTCTGTGTCTGATGTACGTAAATACACACACGTCACACCACAGGAAGTTCAAACAGAGTTTGATGATGTCAAGATGGGGGCAGCAGGGGGCGGAGCCAATATACTCACTTGTTCCCCAGACTGTGGCTCTTTCTGTGGTGGGAGGGGGGGGGCGTGGCCATATGAATGCCCACCGAGGCGTCGGGGCAGGTTGGCCGCCGGCTGAACCGCAGCGACACCGGCATCTCCGACTCGCCTGAAACCGATGGAACGTCACACGCTGGTACATTTGTGCGTCACACGCAGCCCTCTCACCTGCCAGGTCGTCTTTGGAGGAAGTGATGCGCGGTGAACTGGAGCCGGGTTCAATCCTCAGCGACAGTCTGCGTCAAATCAGACGAGAAGCGCTGATCACTGATCTTTAGCCTCACATGCTAACAGGCTGAACACTGATTTGTTGTCGTCACTGGCGGTGCACGCTCGGTGACAGGATGAACTTCCTGTGCAAGCTCAAGCTGCTTCCTGTGCACGTGGAACGTCCTCAGACCAGCGTACTTGAAGTTGTCGTCCTCCACGAACTTCTGCAGCTCATCGATGTAGTGAACCGACATCAGATACTTCTGCACGTGCGGCAGCGTCAGCAGGTGATCTGACGCACACACAAACACACAGTGGCGCCACCTGCAGCCTGAAGTCTGCTACTGCAACACCAAGAACATGGATGTGTATGTATGTATGTACAGTATCTGTGTGTGTGTGTTTGCGCGTGTGTCTGACGTGACAGTGTTAACATCATTTGACCTTTGACCCATCAAAGGGACACACCTTTCTTACCGTATCGACAGGACACCTGCAGGTCGGCGATGACTCGCAGCAGGTTGTTCATCTGATTGGTCCTCTGCTCCGTCCCGATGATGCTGTCGGACGCGGGGTAGGCGGAGTCAATGTAGATCATGTCCAGCAGGTAGATACCTGGACGAGTCACAGGAGCCTATGAACAGAGCGGGAGTCCTCTACGCACACACACACACACACATTCTCACTGCTCATTGCAAACACATCAACACCGTTCTCGCTGGCTTTGCCCCCGTCTGCCCCCGCCTGGATCACAAGTTCACAAGTGCGGACTCACCGAGGTACGGAATGCAGGGAACCATCTTGAGCGAGCGGATGAAGTCCCTCATGCGGGTGTAGTTGTCCTCCTTGGATGTCAGGAAGTTCAACTTGTCAAAGGTGCTTTTGTCCCTTCGACTGATCAGCTGCACACACACACACACACACACACACACACACACACACACACACACACACTCGACTCACAACAACAGACCAAAGCGCTGACATTCTTACTGATGATGGAGAATTACGCCCCCTGGTGGACAAAACTAAACCAAATGGAAAGGAACTCACCGCCCAGGTCTTACTGAGTCTGAAGATGGGGGCGCTCTGCAGCGCCGACACCAGCGACACCAGCGAGTGCAGGTTGTTGAGCTCCAGCAGTTTCTGATGAACACACACACACACACACGTCTTCTGGACCCTCTAGACACAAACATCTCGACGAGAACAGGTTTGAAAACACGAACACATTTACATGTTTCATGAAGCCGAAACAGCGGAACGTTGACAGAGCACTGACATAACGTTCGGGGCAGGAACAGGACTCACCTTCGCTATTTTGATGAAATGACTCAGGATCTCTGCTCGGATCTTCAGCGTCTGTGCCGTCAGGATTTCTCTCACCAGCCAGAAACTCACCTGGAACATCCACGTACTCATCAGCACTTAGTCCTGCTGAACCTTTTTTACTCTTAACTTCTTTACTTAGAACCCTCATCTACTGTTCCACCGACACAGACATTCACTTCCTCTTCAGCAGATCTCAAACCTGCTGCTGCTTTCTATCACAGCGTCACACGCACCTGGTTGAACCTGCGCGTGAACGCCACCACATTCGGAGACAAACTGTGTTTCTCTTTCCCGTTCCAGCCACAGCTCGCCAGCTCCTGCAAACACGACCATCAGCAGAGCTAACGTCAGGCTAGCAGTGGAGCTAACGTCAGACTAGCTGTGGAGCTAACGTAAGGCTAGCTGTGGAGCTAACGTCAGACTAGCTGTGGAGCTAACGTAAGGCTAGCTGTGGAGCTAACGTCAGGCTAGCAGTGGAGCTAACATCAAGCGAGCCATGCTTGCGCGCACACATTGTTTGGGGGGGGCACAGAGGGCACAGACAGGAAGTGGATGTCACCTCAGGCTGAATGGCTTTAAACACAGGTGCGTCCATCAGTGTGATCTGACTCTGAAACGACAGGAAATGATGAGGAAGCTGCCTCCATTACACACATACAAACACACAGACACTCACCGCAAACTCGTCTGGCGCTACCTTCAGCACATCGAAGATGACGGCATCGTAGCTCTTAGCGTAGCTCACACATGTCTCATCCAACGACTCCGAGCTGCTGCTCAACTAAGAAACACCACGAGTCAGCAGATGGAGCACACACACACACAGTACACGTGCACACACCCACACCAACACAGTACACATGCACACTACACACACACACAGTACACATGCACACACATACCACACTACACATGCACACAAACACACACACACTACACACACGGTACACATGCACACAAAGACATACTACATACACACTCACAGTACACTCACAGTACAGTAAAATAAAGTACAACAGTTTCATGGATCATATAAAATCCTGGACCTATGAAATGTTGAAGGGGGCGTGTCCTCACCTCTGAGGTCACTGAGTTGATGCTGGTGCCGTCCGACAGCCCGTTCCTCCGATACATCCTCACCACCTGCCGGGTTCAAAGGTCGCAGCAACAGAGGCCTTCAGCTGGCCGCCAAGCGGAACCACGCGTCCATACCTGTGCAGGACGACACGTCACACTGCGCATCGGTCCGAGTCGTTCACCAAGCTGCCAACAGGAAGTTGCAAATATATCTGACTTGGACTTCGATCCAATCAGAGGAGCTGAGTCCAGAATCCAAGATGGCGTCAGAAGCTCAGCCCTGTCTGGCTGTGAGGGAACGTTGTACTGGAACACACAACTGGAACAAGGACGTTTCCACCTGTCTGTCCTGATGTTGGGGGCAGACAGACACACACACACACACATACACGCACACACACAGCTGGGGAGCTGCTGTCTGATGGGCGGGGCTTAACGTTCAACACACAATCGGTGACGTGTGACGTCAGACGTGTGATTATGGTTCTTTTCAATCGATTAATCAATCGATCAACCGATGAATATTTTAGTTCATGCTAACAAATGTGCATGCGCCTGTCTTTCTTCGTGTGTGCGCGCGCACACCGGCACGGTGGCTCGAGGGTTCTCCACAGACTCAGCAGATACCGACAGAACCTCAGCGAAACGAATCTCGGTCCGGTCACGACAGCGAATACCACGACGCTGACAAACCGGGTCCCGCTTCAGAACCGGCCTGCAGCGGCAGCTGGTACCGGTGCTGGTTTCGTCACGTACCTGGGCTCCATACGTCTTCCGCTGCGGATCCATACAGATCACAGTCCACATGAAGGTTCCGGTCCAACAGATCTACCCGAAGGATGGTGTGTGTGTGTGTGTGTGTGTGTGAGAGAGAGACAGAGACAGAGGGTGTGTGGGTCCGTTCGCCGGCCCTCATCAGCTCTAGTTACGCCTTCATGTCGGAACCGAACCTCCGCCGGACGTGAGCCTGAAGCAGCCGGAAGTGACAGGTACCAGCTCGGATCGATAGTCGGTGAGCAGCTCCGCGTGAAGCCCCGCCCCCTGGCAGCAGTAGCCAATCACAGAACAGTGTTCTGCTGGCGCATATGCACTGAGGTGCCCCTACCACGGACACACACAAGATTCAGAACACACCTGTGCGCGTGAACATTCTGCGTTTCGATCGTGTTTTCCTTTTGCCTTCGGTGACGTCAGGGTGCACGGTCATCAGCTGATCAGTCTTAAACACTCAAACAGGCCATTGAAGCATCAGACCTTAACCTGAACCAGAACCATCAGACCTGAACCTGAACCATCAGACCTGGACCTGAACCAGAACCTCCAGACCTGAACCGGAACCATCAGACCCCATCCGTTCACACCATCAAGTGTCGTCTGATTGGAGGTCTTCAGGGCTGACGTGCGGCACCACCTGACGTAGGCGCTGACGAGTAACGGTATGAAGGTCATGTGATCAGTGACAACAGGTGGCAGTGGAGGATACAACATGTTTTATTCAGTCACATCTTCTCAAGCATCTGAGTCACGTCCACGTGTCCATGACGGGGGAGAAGTCGTTCTTCAGCAGCGTGTTCAGAGAACCGACGAGTCCTCAAGTTCCTCACGGTGTCCTTCAACCTCATCTGGTGCTCGGGGGACAGACAGGACCGGAGACACGTACTGAAGCTGACGAAAGTCTGCTGCGGTGGACAGCGTGAAGCTGCATGGACCGTGACCTTCATCAACACCAGCTTCGTTTCTCTGCTCCTCTGTCGACAGCAAATACCTGTGACACATCCAATTCGACCTTTGACCCCAGTTTGTCACATTCTTCACCGGTTTCTAACCGTCTACAGAGCGGCTGATCAACTGATGGAGACAGCGAGTGATGATCAGTGAGGATCTGAGCTTCATGTCCTTCAGAACCTATTGACGCAGCAGGAAACAACATGTCCGATGGATAAAAACACAAAGGAGGTTTAAAGTCACTGAGCTGCTGGAACATTTAAATAGAGTGATGTCATCAGAGTACAGGTACATTATAAAACACACACACCAGTAAAAGATCACTATGTACATATATAACAAATACTGACACCCCCCACACACACACACACACACACACACCAGCTCCTCCGCAGACACATGCGCACCCAATGGCTCATTTTCATCTAAAAAATCTGCAGCGCGACAGCGTCCATCATGTGGGGACACGTCACGCCTCCTTCAGGTGGGTACAAAGTTGTTTTGTCGCACCGAGAATCACTGCAGCTGTTTGACACACACACACACACACACACAAGCCCCCCCCCCCACCAACAGAAGCTTATGTGATGCACCCTCACACAAAAAGTCTTCCTCCACATGATGTGAAGGTTTCATCGCTGGAGGAGTCACAGGTTGGTTCTAAAAGTGATGACAGGACTCATGAGAAGAAGAAGAAGAATGAGAAGGAGATGAAGAAGAAGGAGAAGAAGATGAAGAAGAATGAGAATGAGAAGAAGGAGAAGAAGATGAAGAAGCACTTTGACCCTAGCAGTGATGATTTGGGGGCGGAGCCTCAGGTTGGTCAGCTTGATGTTGGCTTTCATCAACCTCTAAGTCCGTAGTTGACCTCCTGAGCGGGGTTGGTCTCCATGGGGTCGTCTTTGAAGTTCCCACACTGCTCCATCACCTTCCTGGAACACACACCTCACAGGTGAGCTCGTCTGATAGTCACATGACTCACGCTCACAGGAAGTTAGCATGTGGTTGTGTGTGTGTGTGTGTTCAGTACCGAGCCATGTCCTTGGTCTCTGGCTGTGAGCTGTCCAGTTCCAAAACCTTCTCCAGGAGACTGAGTCCTCCTTCTTTAATCAGCAGGGGACAGTACTTGCTGGCTGCAGAGGTGAAGGACAAGAGGACACTGACAACTGGACCTGGACCTTTCACTGCGTGTGTGTGTATGCAAGACCTGAAGAGAATTAGCTGCTAATGTTGTTCGCATCAGTAGTTCAACTACAACGTGAACTCATCCATCATCCACTCATCCGTTCGAACCGTCCTGGTCCTTAGGTGGACAGACAGAACCAGAAGTCAGAGCGATACTCACGGTAAACGGACACCAGGTTGTAGAGAGCCCAGGTGGCCCAGTGCTGGCTGACGGGGGAGATGCTCTGAGGCAGCAGGCGCAGGATGGGCTCGAACGACCTGAGGGGGCGGAGACAGGGCTCAGACAGCTCAGAGACTGAATGTGGTCACAGCACCTGTTTGTCTCCAACTGTCGTCATAGTAACAGGAAACATGACCATCCCTACCTGTGGCAGTGGGCGGAGCTGAGAGCGTGTGTGTGTGTGAGACCTATCACCTGTAGTTTATGTTGCGTCGGGAGCTGACGTCCCAGCTCTGGATGGCATCCCACATCTTGTCCATCACGGCGTCTCTCTGCGGCTCCTCCACCAACCAGACGTCCGGCCCGTCGAACATGATGTGTGACAGGACGCCACATGCGTTGTATGACACCTCAATGCCGTCGGCTTTACTGTCCAGAAGGTTACTATCACAGAGGACGGGAGACAGACAGACGTAAGCGTCGACCGACAGACAGAAAGACAGAGGTGAACACATGCAGAAGGTCAAAGAAACGCCTCACCTGAACACAGAGATGAACTGAGGCGTGAGTAGCTGCGGCCTCAGAACTTTCACCTCAGCGACGTTCCCCAGAAGCCCCAGCATGTTGCGATGCAGCTCCTGCTTGTCTGGGAACTCCTGAGGAACACAGGTGACGGCTCAGAGCAGCATGTCCACAGACGTTGGAGGCTCCGGCAGACACTCACCTGCAGACACTCCAGGAACAGACTCATGCCTCGACAGTTAAGGAACATGCGACAGTTGTCGGGTGTTTCGTCGGTGATGTTCCACAGCGCACTCCAGGAGAACTCCATCACCTGGTCACACTAAGTAGAGACTGTCTGTCAGCGCCCCTGCGCTTCATATGACGAAACTCACCAGCATCACACTCACCATTCTGTCCTGCAGCTTCTTCTGGATCAGGTTCAACATGGTCTGAGACAAACAAACAGACGTCAGCGGTGTGTGTGTGTGTGTGCGCGCAGATCTTCTCAGTCCAAACAGTGTCACATTACCTTGACGAAGCCCATCTTCCCCACAGCCTCCTTGTGGTGGTTGTCCACCTGACACACCAGCGCGTTGCACAGGTGCACAGCGATCCTCTGGATGGACTCGTCCTGCCGGGCCGGCTCCAGGATCTTCAGCAGCAGCTGGTTTACCCGACTGTACTGGAACTCTAGCTCCTCTGGGATGCTGAAGTTACACAGGGTCAGGCAGCAGTTCCTCTGAACCTGCGGGGGTCGGGGGGTTACTCCACCTGGACGACCATCAGCAGAGAGGAGGAGGGGAGATGCTGCTGACTCACGGTGACCTCCTGGTACTGCTCCATCCCGTTCAGAACCACCTCGATCACCTCACGCCGCAGACGGACGCTCTGGTCGTTGCGGTACTCCGTGTTGGTCAGGTAGAACAGGGCGGCACTGCCCGTCACCTGGATGCTCTTATCGTACCGGTGGCACTTCAACGCCGAGATGACGAGCTGCAGGGACGGAGACGGACGGGG
>CAAKHB010007836.1:56103-80343 GCA_901007665.1 Aeoliscus strigatus
CCACAGACAGACACACACACACACACACACACACACACACACACACACACACACACACACACACACACACACACACACCTGCAGCGCCCTCAGCAGCTGGCTGCAGGTCTGTATCCTGGCGATGTCAAACAGCTGGTTGATGGCCTTGTGTGCGAGCTCGGGCCGGTGCTCGGTGTACGCCTCGATGGCGTTCAGGACCTGCTCTTCGTTCTTGGAGCCCGTCACCTGCGTGCACGGGACAAAGGGTGAGGCGGCGGCTCAGGGGCGTGTCTGCGTGGATGGCAGTGTGTGCGCGGCACCTTGTAGGCGGGGATGTGTGTGACGTTGCACAGCGTTGTGTCGTACAGACCCAGGAACTGCAGCGGCCTCTTCAGCTCCTGCAGCGGGTAGATGCTGCTCTTACACGGCTCCGTGCTGAACAACAGGACGGAGCACATGTTGATACGCGCTCAGAGCAGCTGTGAACCCACTGTCACCACGGTTACCCACCTGGGCCGACCCATGGCCTCCTCGAAGTGAGGGACGGTGCAGTTGTCCAGCAGGACGTGGCCTGAGATGTCCAGAGACACCAGGTGGGAGAGTCGCTGGACCACGGCCGTCAGGATTTTCCTGGTCATCTTGAACTGGAAGTTCCGCCTGCTCTCCCGTGAGATGTCCAGATGCCTGACGAGCACAAGAGACGATAACCCTCCGGCTTCACACTTCGAGGTAGGTTGGGTAGCTGCATTAGCCCCGCAGCAAGTGTATCAGCTGAGTTTGGCCCTGCGGGGCGCCACGGATTCGCTGCAAACGATTCAGCCTCTCATCGGTTTTCTCACCTGATTTTCGTGTTGTCATGGAGCCGACAGGTTCAAACCACAGCGGGTCTCAGAGACTGAACTCACCTGAGATGAAGCAGCTCCACCAGCGTGCTGACCAGCTCCTCGGACAGGTCAACGTTGTAGAGGACCAGAGACGCAAGCCTGTCCTTCCACTGGGCCAGAAAAGCTGTTCCCAGTAAATGGACGTTGGACAGATCCAGGGAGGTGAGCGATCTCAGCGGCTTCAGGAGCGTCTCGGCGTCCACCTCAGCAGGCAGACCGCCCAGGTTGAGCAGCCGCAAGCGGTTGAACCCGTGGAAGTTAAAGTCTGTGTCTAATGCCTGTCGTGAGATGGGCCTCTCCTCCTCGTCGTCCTCTGTGTCCTCGTTGCAGGCGAGCGGCGCGCCGCCCTTCCTGTAGAAGATGTGGCTGCAGCCAAAGAGACACAGAGACACCAGTGTCTCACGGAAGCAGACGAGCGTCTTCAGGCTGCGGGAGGACAGACTGTTGCAGTAGGTGAGGTGGAGCTCGATCAGGTCCTGTCACAACACAAACCAAATGGCATCATGTCTTGCCAGCGTCCCCCATCGAGCTCTCTCAGCTCTGACTTGCAGTGGAAAGTCAGGTCAGATGTCCTCACCTGTTTTCTGATGGCCTCCAGGTCTCTGTCGTGCACAAAGTCTTCTCTGAGCTGAACGCGGGTCAGTCTGGTGCTGCGCGGGTCTGAAAAGAGCTGGAAGAAGCTCTCCTCTGGTTCAAAGCTGCTGTCTGTGTGGACCAGCTCCATGTACCTGAGACAACAAGGCGGGAGCGATCAGACACAGAACATAGGTGACATTCATCACGTCATGTGACCTGGGACGTACGCATTGACCAGTTTGTCGCAGATTTCACTGGGAAGAAAGACGTCTGAGCGCAGGCACAGCTTGTTCCGGAAGCCCTGGTAGCACATCGTCTTCCTGAGGTTCCTCAAGCAGAAGACCGTGGCCAGAGTCATGAGACTGTGGGGGTCGTCTCCTGCTTTGGCTGCCATCCTTCTCTCTACTTCTGTGGCTCAGATCGAAGACAGGCCGGTGCAGGGGACCTGAACCGGGTCAAAGGTTAATGCTGAAACACAAAAGACAGTTCTTCATTCCCATTGGAAAAAATCCAAGGTTCCATTGTAAGGTCATCTGCAAACACACCTGGAACATCCGGGACTCTGCGGGTCTGAATCAGTAGCCGTGTTAGCTGCACGGTTCGCAGCAAACACCGACTACTTTAAAACTAGTTTTCGCACGAAAACTACATGCTGTTCTCCGGCCTATGTCCTTCCAGCTGACTCCTCCTAGTTCAGAGGAGCTAATCGTTCCTCTCCATTCTCTGCTTTGTGTCACTGGTTAGTTCGCGGAGCAATGACGAGACACAGCGGACTGTTAGCCGGAGCTAAGATAGCTCCACTGGGGACATGTACTTCCACAACACCAGCGGCAGTTCTCTGCCAACAAACACACCGGGTTCTACTGGACCCGCTCACACCGTACCGACACACGACAGAATGGAACGTGTTAAACCGGTGCGCCCAGCAGCGTCTGGATTAACTTCGAGCTAAACGTTGACTTCAGTTCATGTCAGCTAACTTAGCTACTGTGGCTAACGCTAGCTTCACCTTCGACAGGAAGTCAGTGCGGGCTTCCTGCGGGGATATCACGCACACATGTACCTGAGCTGTCGCCAGGGTTTGGTGTCCGGAAGACGGCGAGAAACAGACGTTTGGTCACCAAGCTCCAACCGGACTCCGACCGGACTTCATCCAGCTTTCAGCCCAGACCGACCATCTGACTGCTCCGATGTCAACAAACAGACTCCTCCCACTTTTACTACCCCCCCCCCCCCCACACACACACACACACACACTCACACACTCACACACACTCACACACTCTGTTTGGTAGGCTCCTTGCAGGTGCCTTTTCCATTTCCTTTCCCTCTATGAAATATGAGCATCATCAAATATCATCAAATATTACAATTTTGAGCCCTGAGCAAACTGCTGTGTGATGGCCCCCAAAAATATCAACAGTAATTTAAAAACAAATTCAAACATGAACTAAGATAAATTAAAATAAATTCACC
This sequence comes from Aeoliscus strigatus, assembly GCA_901007665.1. Classification (NCBI taxonomy): domain Eukaryota; kingdom Metazoa; phylum Chordata; class Actinopteri; order Syngnathiformes; family Centriscidae; genus Aeoliscus; species Aeoliscus strigatus. The sequence continues at coordinate 59,019 of CAAKHB010007836.1, forward strand.
ACCAGAGCAAATGTTATTATACTGACTGCTGTACTGGTGTATTTATTTACAAATGGAAATGGCTAAAGCGCCTGTAAACACTGTTGAAAGTAGTTTTGATTTCTTGTTGCCACTATCGTTGTTGTTATAGATTGTGTTGTGTTGCACTTTAGCTGAATTTGTGACAACTGACCCAGCTGAAATGAAGAAGTACGCGGTGGATTTTTATTCAGGCGTATTCAGACTGGACACATGTGATGAGAACTCTGCTGCATGTTATGAGTATCTAATTTGAGTTGCTTTGTGTTTTGTTTTGGTTTGTTTTCTCCTTCCCTCTTCCCTCTCTGATGGCAGTGGAGGTGTGGCCAGACTGATTGGGGAGCAATCAGTGCACCTGATCCTCATCAGTGTGCTGATTGCTCCTGCACTTAAGTTTCACTCTGGCCTCACCCCACTGCCAGATTGTTTGTGCAATCAGTTTGTGCTCCCATGCCTTACACTCCAGCCTTCTTTCCTTGCGTTTGCTATTCTAGTTATTCTTGTCTGCTTTCTCGTCTTGTTTTCCCGTTCCGCCTAGTGCGCGCCTTTTGTTTTTTGCTCGTTTCTCCTCCAGTTTTTGTGGAGCGCTTTGTTTCTTAGTATTTTCTTCCACCCGTGTGGTGCGTTCTTGTTTGTATTGGTGTCTTGCCCTGTGACCTGTCTGTGCCTGTTGCTCGTTTATCCCGTTTCTGTGAGTGTTGTTTCCTGCACTATTGGATCCGCCTCCAAACCTCGGGCTACCGCCCGTTGACACTGCAGAGCTCTGGCAAGATCTTCCCCAACTGAGTGCTGGAGAGCAGGTGGCTCTGGGGGCATATCTGACTCCGGACGAGCTGACCGGTGCAGTTGGCTGACGATGGTGTCAGGGAAAGCTCCAGGAATGGGTGGACTGCCAGCACACTTTTAAAAACGTTTGTGGGACAAGATTTAGAGAGTGCTTAAAATACGGAATGCGTCCAGCTTCCTGTAGGAGAGCAGTCGTCACTCCTGACAGAGAAAGGAGACCTGGGCTTCTTGACAGACTTGGGGCCAGTTGCACTTTTACGCACAGACTACAAAATTATTTCCAAGGCTTTAGCAAACAGCTAAAGACTTGAATTGACTTCTTGGTTGCAATCGTACTGTGTACCAAGTAGACCCTGGTTGGACAATTTGTTTTTAATGAGAGATGTGTTTGAGATTTGTAAATTGTGTAACGTCAGTGTTGGAATCATATGACCAGGAGAAGGCTTCTATGTTGATCAGGGCTTTCTCGTCTGAACATTTGGTGTTGGAGACCAGTTCATATCCTGGGGCCTGTACCACAAAGCAGGATTTTGGTTTTAGCGAGATAACTTCAGGGTTTTTCCTGGATCTTCGGACCACAAAGCCGGATTTTGTTTAATCAAGACCTGTCTCCATGGTAATTTACTCTGAGAAACTATCCTGCTCCGGAGCAGGATAACTGTCTGGATTGAATCTGATCCCACCCACACTGTGACTGGCCACCCACTGGCCAATCAGATGTCAGAAAAACAAATGACCTGCCCATTCCTCCACATAAGACAGGGAGGGGACGGGGACCAATCTAACCCGTTAAATCTCACCAAATTTTACCAATTCTCACACCCTGGACCACAGTCAGTGTACATCGCCCTAAGGTTCTTTGACACGGGCCGTTTCCTTTATTCAGTGGGAGATGTGGAGCGACTGATCAGAAACACAGTCTGTTGGTGGTCCACCAACTGACCTCTGACCTCACTGATTTAAAAAATGAGTTCATCTTCACGAGACACTTTCCATACATGTGGTTCAGTGAGGGAAATGTGAACAGTGTCATCTCCACACTTCATTCATGGTGTTTGAGGGTCCCCCCCCTTTTTTGAAGAGGGAGATAATATTTTTTCTCTTTGCCCCTGATCATCTCTAACACAGATCCATCAGATTTGATTCAGACTGTAGGTGTCAGGTATTTTCCTTCTTTGTGTCACATCTGAGGAGGAGTCAGGTGGGGGGGTACTTGAGGGAAGTAGTAAAATCAGCTGTTTTACCGGCGGAATGTATGAATGAACTGGGGGGGTCCTACTTTTTGCTGACCGCTTGTTTGCCCACTGGCTTGCACTGTGTTTTAAAGTTTTTTTGTGGTATTCACTGTTTGTATTTTAGTCTTAATAAATGAAAGTAAACAGCAGACGTTGGAGCCTGTAGTTTTTATTGTTTAGTCCAAATGGAAACGCGTCAACGTGTCAAACATCCTTTGTCCCCGTGCTCAGCCTCCTGATGACTCCTGGATTTTCATAGTCTCTTCATACAGATGATCAACTTGGTATATTGATATGAATGAATTCAATTTCAACACTAAAGTTGAAATCTGACGCTTTAGTGTTTTGATGTTTGTTCTTTTAACTGGGAAAAAACAATGTGATTTTGAGGGATCCACGGATGTTGTAGGTTCATTGAGGAATTAATGAACAACGTACAGATTTACAGTCTGAGATGTGTTGCCAGCCGCTTTGTCGTCTTCTGGCATCTTCCCCGGTGTTTGTCTTTTCTACAGTCACTGACTTCTCCTCCTACTTTACCAGCATTAACCTCTGCGGCTGGCCCGAGGCGCTCTGTCTCCCGTTCATGCACTCATGATTGTGATTGGTCTGCTGCCTCTGAACACACCTCTTATACGTGCCCGTTCACGGGTCTTGATGAGACAAAGCTGGATTGAATTAGCGAGTTGATATCCAGCTTCATGGTACCGATTATCCTGATCGTCATGATCTCACTAATTAATCGCTTATTAATCGAGCTTCGTGGTACAGGCCCCTGGTTAAAACTCTCGTATTTTGCGGCTTGTTGTGTAGTGGAGTGGAAAAAGGCATCAAACAGGGCTGCCCAGTCTCAGGTCTGCTCTACAGCAATGTGATCAAAAACCTGCGTAGGTTGAGCAGCAGAGTTGGCTCATTCTCGATCAGTGCTTGTGTCAGGATATGCTGACGATGTGAATGTCTTTGTTTGCTTACTCTATATGATATATATCGTCTGCCACAGTCAACTGGGAGAAAAGCGAGGCAGTGCCGGTTGTTGAGGGGAGCCCAGTGCCTGGGACAGTGCCTGTTCTTCCTTCAGTGGGGACAAGGGGGCTCAAATCGGGGGTCTTTCTGGGCAATGAATTTCCATAATTGGGAGGGGTTGCTGGACCAGGAGAAGGTGAAGCTATCTAAATGGAAATGGTTGCGACCCCATCTGTCCTACAGGGAACAAGTTCTGACAGACTGCCTGTTCTGGTGCCCCCTTCAGCCCTGGTGGAAGGTGTACAACGCCTTCTGGTGAACTTCTTCTGGTAGGATCAGCACTGGTTGAGAGCGCCAACCCTGTATCTCCCTGTGGCAGAGGGGGGACAGGGGCTGATAGATGTGTCAGGAGCAGTAGCCTTCAGCCTGCAAATGGTGCAGCAGCTGCTGTACGACTGTGACCTGGGACTGGGCAAACAATTCAATTCAATTCAATTCAATGTATTTGTATAGCCCAACATCACAATTTACAATTGTCTCGATGGACTTTACAGTCCGCACATTGCTACACCCTCTGTCCTCAACCCTCAGTCAGGGTGAGGAAAAACTGCCCAAAAAACCCTTATAACAGGGGAAAAAGAGGTCCTCAGGGAGGACCACAGAAAGAGGGATCCCCCTCCCTGGGGCGGACAGACCTGCAATAGGTGTTGCATGCACAGACAATGAGCATATAAACAAACAAACAAACAGTGAGTCAGCTTGTGAAGTCTAGAAGGTCCAAGAATGCATGTGAGGCAGTTCAGAGTCCAACAGTGTTTTTAGTCCATGTCTGCCCGGGGGGAGATGTCCGCTGGAGAAACTTTGGAGATGGGGAAGATGAGGAGGCAGTTCAGTAGATTATGGCGCTGGGGGTGGGTGTGTCGTGTAGCATCAGCGGGTCAAGCAGTTCTCCAGGTTGGGTGGCGGGCAGTGCAGGTTGGATGGCACCAGAACTCAGACAGAGAGAAGGGGTTAGGTACATGCTGCAGATGTTTATAGAACAAATATTTGAGGGGTGGGGGGTGGGGGGGGTGAAGGGGAAACGGGGGAGAGAGAAAGAAAGGAGGTGGGAACCAGAAGAGGCTTAGTGCCAATGCTCAGTGCCACTGTTACGACTATGAGTTCCCCCGGCAGTCTTGAGCTATGGCAGCATAACTAAGGGCTGGTTCAAGGGCTGGTTTAAGTTGACCCTGAGCCCTGAGCCAGCCCTAACTATAAGTTTTGTCAAACAGGAATGTCTTAAGTCTATTCTTAAATAAAGAAAGTGTGTCAGCCCCCCGGACCCAAAGTGGAAGGTGGTTCCAAAGGATGGGAGCCTGATAGATGAAGGAACTATACTGAAGGATAGCTATATATATCTACAAGGAACATCTGTTCCTTATAGATCTATCACAGGCTGATGGGACTCACACCTTTCTGTAGCTCCAGTTCTCAATGCCTGGCGGACACTGAAGGCCCCTGAACCAAAACCTGGAATGTGGTTACTTGAAGAACCTCTGTTTACAATGAGTTCAAAAGACCTTTTCCTCCAATAGCTTCAGGGCAAAATTTGCAGCGGCGGGGGTCGTCAAACTTGGCCTCACAAACATTCACTCTTCCAGACTGCTGTGGAGGATGCAGTCACTGCCCAGGTCACTGAGATCCTCGATAGCAAACCTCGTCAGCCAATGGGACGAGCAAAATGAGTATGTGTTTCCATCGGTGATTGTCAGTCCTGCTATGGACGGCAAGCAGGAGGACGACAGGTGGCTGCTGACCTGTCAGACACCAGTGCTGAAAGACTTTAGCTCCTGTAACTAGAATCAGCTCTACCTCAGCTGTGTGAAGATGCTGCACCTACGTCTGCTGGCAGAGGTTACATAGTCGGGGTGGACTGGTGTTTTTGCCTCAGACTGTTCCCCAAAAGACAGCGGAGGGTCCGGTATGAGCCTCCCGTTGAAAAATGGGTGGCTGATATCCAGTGGAGTGATGCACGGAGTTTAGCCACAAACAGACCAAGAGCGCACCTGGATCAGAGCCAGGGAGACGGTGGAGCATCTGGTAGTGTCCTGTCCCTGTCTGGGTTCACTGTCCTACAGGAATGGGTTGAGGGGATTTGGGACAAATTGTCTATCCCTGTTTTCATTTTGGGTCCTAAATACCAGGCAGGAAAGAAAGTCTCTGCTGTGCTGGTGAAGTTTCTGGTTGGGATGACCACAGTCAAGTCAAATAAATTTGATTCATATAGCGCCATATCACAACAAATGTTATCTCATGACACTTTACAAATAAATCAGCGGCCTGTATCACAAAGCTAGATCAACACGTCCTTTGTTACTGGATTAATCCAGGGTTGAGTTACAGAGACCGTGATGATCAGGATCATCGGTACCACGAAGCCTGTTATCAACTCGTTAACTAAACCCAGGTTTGTCTCATCAAGACCCGTGAACGTGCAAGTATAAGAAGCGGGTTCCGAGGCTATCATGAGCGCACAAAAGGGAGACAGTGCACCTCTCGCCAGGCAACAGAGGTTAATGCTGGAAAACTATGAGGAGGAGAAGTCAGTGATTGTAGAAAAGACAAACACCGGGGAAGCTGACAGAAGACGCCAAAGCAGCTGGTAACACATCACAGACTGTGTAAATGTGTTGGTTGTTCATTAATGCCTCAATGAACCGACAACATAAATGAATCCCACAAAATTACACGTGTTAGATGAATTGTGTGTATTACATTTATCTTTTTCCCCCAGACAAAAGAACAAACATCAAAACATCATTGAATCTGGTAAGTAAGTTGTCTTTTTAATGTCATAACGTTCTCTGCTACACTAAAGTTGAAACACACACAGTTCACTCATATCAATGTACCAAGTTGATAGTTTGACTAAAATCATCCTGATGGAGATGTGTTACAGATGATCAGGGGCAAAGTATCAAGTATCATCTCCCTCTTCAAAAAAGAGGGGGAACCCTAAAACACCATGAATGAAGTGTGGAGATGTTCACTGTTCACATTTCCTTTACTGAACCACATGTATGGAAAGTGTCTCGTGAAGACGATGGACTCATCTTTCAAATCAGTGAGGTCAGAGGTCACTCGGTGGACCACCGACAGACGTTGTGTTTCTGATGAGTCGCTCCACATCTCCCACTGAATAAAGGAAATGGTCCGTGGGTGATGTATACTGTCTGTGGTCCAGTCAGGGCCCACAGGCAATAGAAGGATCCAGAACCTGTCAGATGTACAGAAGTCCAGGACATGAGAATTCTGTGAAATTTTACGGGTTAGTTCATCCCGTAAGATTCTTTCACGCCATAAATCTCTCTTCACCACTTGTCTTACGTGGAGGAGTGGGCAGGTCATTGTTTTTCCAGACATCTGATTGGCCAGTGGGTGGTGCTGTTTGTACCAGAAAAGAAAAAGAAATCCTGCTTCGTGGTACAGACGCCTGGTCTCTCAGCTGTAGATCTACTCTCCTTCAGACTGCTCAGAGGTCCGCGCAGACTCAAAGCGGATCTCAGCAAGTCTCGTATGCGCAAACAGCAACATTGGACGCATCACAGAAACATGTAAACAACACGAAATGACATTTCACAGGAAACTACTTGTCGATGGAAGCTCTGATGACTGCGGACATTGAGTCCTCTCCGCTCTTTTCCACCTTTTCCAGACTCTGACATTCTTGCTAGCTTCAGAGCTGCCCGACCTTTCTTAACAATGTCCAGTTTTTCTTGAAAAGTTCGTCTTTAAAATGTCTCACAGGGTGACAAAACAGATTATTCAACTACTGTATATCTTTTGCGCGTTCAACTCCAACAGGTGTCGTTTACAAGCTCTGGTTTACACCGTCTATGACTGTCCAGTCAAAGGTGGTGAATATGACGTCACCATACATCTGCTAAGACCTTGGGGTCCTCAACTCACAATCTGATTGGTTGACAGTTTGGTCGACACACATTCTATGGTACAGGTACCAATTACCTGGGGAATTTACTTGAGGACCCTGGGATCTTCAGTCTGCGCTCTAACGTTATATGAGTGGTAATAATCTGATGAGCCGAACACTAGATCGCTTCATGCAGTTTTTTCCCCTCACTGCTTTTGTTTTTTTCCCCCTCTAAAGCAAGGGTGTCAGACGCCAGTCCTGGAGGGGCTATCCAGCAGGTTTTATATGTCACACTGCTCCTACATGCCTGATTCAAATCAGAAGCTCATTACCAGGTGTGGCGAGGTGGCCCCACCTGGGGAGTTTCGCCCTAGGAGATCGTTCCTTGGCCAACGAAGGTAATCAACACATCAGGCAATCACAGGTTCAAATCACCTTGAACGTTTAGAAAATGAAGAAAAACAATTTTATTAATTCAATACTAATCAAATCGCAACATAAAATAAGAGGAGGATTGAACAGGGCTGAGGCTCAAAGGATGGAGCAGTAAACTAACCAAAACTAATTACAGAACCAATTATCCAAATGAGAAAAATGAACCAAACAAACTCTCAAACTAAACAAATCCAGAAAATAAAGACAAAGAATTCATACAAACACAAACAACAGAAATTTAAAACGGCAGGTATATCCCCGAGATCACCACAGAGCCCCAATACCTCCCGACCAGTCACCGCTTGGGAGAGCTGAGGACCACGGGGACACACCGTAGCCAAAGCAGCAGCGGTCCAGCGGATGGCGATCTAGTTACCAGCCCTCCTAAAAAAAAGGAGGTATTAGTATAGGTTTTGGGGGATTTTCTTGTCCACTGGTGGATGGACCTTGTGACAGTGCATCCAGTGGGTTGAAGGGACTTTGAAGTTCCATTTCAATTTGAATCCAACTCACTTTTGTGTCTGTTCTCTTCCAATATTTGGCAAGTGTCGTCATTTCAAACATCAAGTTGTATAGTCTCAAGTTGGGGAGGGCCATTCCTCTTATTTCCTTTGGGGCCCTCATTTTCTTGATATTTATCCTTGGCTTTTTCTTGTCCCACAAAAAGTCCTTGATATTGCATCATATTGCGTAAACCATCGTGGTGCTACACACAGTTCACCTCCAGTAGACTCACTGGTCGGTAATTGGCTGGATCCGACCCGTCTCTGTCCTTTTTGGGTATCCATGAAATTAATGCCTCATTAAATGTATCAGGTAGTGAACCCAACTCACGCCTGATACAACACCTCCATATACACCTTATGCAGTACGGGGGCCAATACATCAATATACCTCTTGTAGTATTCAAAAGGTAGGCCATCCAGACCTGGTGATTTCCCTGTTTTCATTGATTGAATGTCATTGAAGTCTCCTTCGTCCCTTCTTGGCCTTATCTACGTTCAGGTCTATGTGCAATTCTACGGCACCGTAGTCAGTAAGTGCGATGGTGCCTATCTCACAATCCATCACTGAGTCAACTAGAGTGATATTAAAAAGAAGTCAATCCTTGAATGCGATTTGTGGCGGTGGGAGTAGAATGTATATTCTCTTTCATGTGGGTTCACCGGTCTCCATATATCCATATCTTTTCACGGATCAGATTCAATCCAGACAGATATATGTCTATGGTTATACTGCTCCGGAGCAGGATAGTTTTTCTGAGTAAATTACCATGGAGACAGGTCTTGATAAACCAAAATCCTGCTTCGTGGTACAGGCCCCTGGTTCCAGTCACCCTGACCTGTCCTTCCAAATTTCCTAATCTTCTATTGATTTCATGGAAGAATTCGGGCTCCTCCTTGTTAGGTGCATATATATTGCATAGTACTATACCTACACCATTTACTAATGCCTCAATACAAATATATCTGCCTTCCCTTGTTATGAGTTCTGTTTAGGGTTGCTCCGTGTTTGTTTTGGTTTGTTTTCTCCTCCGCTCTCCGGTGGCAGTGGAGGTGTGGCCAGACAGATTGGGGAGCAATCAGTGCACCTGATCCTCATCAGTGCACTGATTGCTCCTGCTCTTAAGCCGCACTCTGGCCTCACTTCCACTGCCAGATTGTTTGTGCTTTCATGCCTGACTCTCCAGCCATTAGTCACCTGCGTCCGTCGTTTTCGATTACTCTCGTACGAATTCTCGTCATGTTTTCCTGTTTCCACCATAGCGCGCCTTTTGTTTGTTCCGATCGTTGTCCTCCCTCCAGTTTTGTGGAGCGCTTTATGTTTTCATCGTGTATCTTTTTTCGCCCTTGCGGTTACTTTCTTTCGCCTGTCGTTCGTGTCCTGCCCGCTCGCCACGGCGCAGTGATTTTTTGTTTACGGCTGATTTTCTGTTCATGCTTGTGTCGTTGTTTTGCTGTGGTATTTGTCTGTGCAATAAAGTGCCTGTTGCTCACTATCCTCCTCTGCATGATGTTTTCCTGCATTACTGGATCCGCCTTCAAACCCCTGGGCAGCCGCCCGTTGACATCCCTGTCCTTGTGTTGTTTCAGCATCACTTAGGTTTTTATTCACCAGGATCATCACACTACTCCGATTGCTCCGATAATAACTGTGATATACTCCTACCCATCTCTTTTAAATTTCATTGCCTCCTCTTCTCCTGCTGTATGTGACTCTTGTATAAATACTATATGTGCCCTTTTGGATTTCAAATATGCCATTATCTTCCTCCTTTTAACATTACTTCCACTTCCATTTATGTTCCATGATATTATATTGATATATTTGCCCATCTTTTCACTTATAATAGTATGCTGTGAAGGCTGCTGCCTGTGACTACCCATTTGACCAAGACCTTTTTTCATCACTTTCTCCAAGTTTTCTCCAGATCGCCTCATTTGCGTCTTCTACTCCTGTAATGCGCTGTTCAGTGACTTATTTCCACTTCTCCATGTCTTGTATAGAATATTTCAGCGCTTCCACCGCACCTTTAAGTGATGCAATATCGATGAGTTACGACTGTAACTGCGGTTCTATGAGTTCCAGATGACCGCCAGAGGCAGTGCTTAAGCACTGGATACACCTCCGTTGCGCAAGCGCATGTCGAGTACAAATATCAACGTCACTCGTGACCCCTGCGTGGACTCCGGGAAGGTATATAAGCTTTGCGGGCGCGCAAGGGATTCCGAGAGACCAGGGGCTCTGGCGGTTACAGCCACAGTTACAGTCGTAACTCATCGTTCTATGTCGTCCCTCCATTTGACATCCACCTGGGTCCAAGGGCTCAAATGGAGCGGCAGACAGGGCTCCCAGTACCAGGGTAAGATCCCACGGAGGGACTCTAGGAGGAACGGAGGGGCGAGACCGCAGTGCACCTTTGAGAAAAGATGTCACCAGGCGCAGAAATAGCTGCCACATACACTCTGAGGGTGGAGTGTGACCGACCGTCCTCCAAGAGAGATTGGAGAAAGTCCAGGATGGTGGGGACCGAGCAGAGGGTCGGATCTGCCCCCCTTTCTGTGCACCAGGTACAGAATGTTCTCCACTTGTTCATGTATTGCAGGCGTGTGGAGGGCGCGGGCGCATGCAAGATTGTGTGTTTCACTGCTGCAGTACAATCTTTCAGTAGTGGATCGGGCCCTGCAGCGGCCAGATCCACAGTTGGAGACGACAGGGGTCGGGGTGCCAGATGCGACTGCCGAGCTGTGACAGGAGGTCCCGCCTGTCTGGGAGGCGCCATGGCGAGCTGCAGCAGAGCCTCTGCAGCAGAGGAAACCAGGGCTTCCTCGGCCAGAACGGGGTGACCAGGAGAAGCTGGTGGCCGAGGTGCTGGACCCGGTGCAGAGTCGGGAGGGTCATCGGTATCGGAGGAAAGGCATAAAGCAGGCAACGAGGCCACTCGTGACTCAACGCATCCCGTCCCAGAGGAGCGTCCTCCTCCGTCCAGGAGAAACAGACAGTCCACACACCGTGGTGTGTGGTCGTGAACAGATCCAAGTCCGCCACGTGATTGCGGTCGCCGGGCAGCCAAACTGCACGCAGGCTCTGCACCCGGCAGCTCTTTCTCGTGTTGACCGTGAGGCCCAGGCGCGACACATGATCCAGGAGGCGGGCAGTGTCCCGGGTGACCTGTGCCCTGGAGGGTGTGCACACCAGCCAGTCGTCCAGGTATGGCAGCACCTTCAGGCCTTTGGCCTGCAGCGGTGCAAGAGCCGCTGTCACACACTGGGAGTACAGGGACAGGGACAGGGAGAGACAGAAAGGGAGCACCCTGAACTGGTAGTGCAGGCCCTGGAAAGCAAACCACAGGAAGGGCCGATGATGGGCCGCGATCGGCACGTGAAAATACGCGTCCTTCAGGTTGATAGTCGTGAACCATTCGCCCAGCTCGATGACACACATAATGTCCACCGAGGTCAGCATGCGAGAGGGGAGCACCTTCAGGTACTGATTGAGCCTGCTGTTGGATCCGATCTCCTATTACCCTTTTTTACCCTTTTTGCTATGTGTGAGTGGATCCTGCGTGTTCTTTTAATGAAGGGATAGGAGAAGATATTTGGGCATAAATCAGTTTTAATCTATCAGTCAAAATGTGGTAAACAGAGCTCTGGGCCTGATCTTCGAGTCCCTGACCAACAACAAAGCGTTTCAGTTCGCGAAGTCTGACTGACTAGATTTCCCTGACCCAGTGTGTTATAATACAAAGTTAGAATTATGCAGATGTATGTGTCTTCTTCTCATTGGCTGCTCCCTGTGGTGTTAATAATCTTCTCAGGAGGTATCCTCTGCTGATTGGTCATGGCCATCTGACTCCTCATGCGATGCAGGTCCTCCTTGTGAAAGCTGTAACTTTTATTGTATTTACTCTAGACACTTCAATGACTCTCTGGTATCTCTGTCCACCATTAACAGAGTTGTTGTTTACTTCATTTCCTTCTTCACTCAAGGGTATCTGTTGGGGTTAATCCTAATGGTCAACAGACTGCATTCCTCCATATAGAAGTGTTGTCCACATTATGTTAATTTAACTGAGAACACAGTATTCGTTGACCTATGCTGGCTCTGAATGGTCTGAATAATGTAATGAATATATTTAACAATACAATTTAATTTATACTACTTTAGTGTATTAATAATGAATTATTATTATTCTTTGTTCGTAATGATGATTCTGAGTGAAATATCCTACAACGCGCAGGTCCAAGATGGGACGAAGGCCCCCATCCTTCTTGCTGACCAGGAAGTAGGTTGAGTAGAAGCCGCCGGGTTGCACGAGGGGGTCCACCCGAGTGATGGCGCCCTTTCCCAGGAGGGTAGACAGTTCCTGGGCCAGGGCGTGGGCCTGGTCTGGGTCCCGGATAATGGTGGTGATGACCCGACCATGTTTGGGGGGCCGGCGTCGGAACTGTAGCTCGTAACCCCGGGTCAAGGTGGCGACGACCCAAGAGTCCCGGGAGCAGGGCCCACTTGGTGTTCGGGCTGTTGCCCACGTTGGCGCCCAGGATGGCGAGTTGGCCCTCGTTCCCGAGGCCTGCGATAATCAGCACGCCACCGTGCCTCAGTCGATCGTCGCGCAGGACGCTGGGGGTAGGTCGCGGGGCGCTGCTGCACAGCCGGCACAGCGGCGGAGGCGCGCGAAGCGTTGCCTGGTTTCGTCTGCCTCTGTGATGGGCATCCAGACCCCAGGTTCTGTCGTAGCGTCGAAGCGTCTGTTGATATTTGTACTCGACATGCGCTTGCGCAATGGAGATCTATCCAGTGCTTAAGCACCACCTCTGGCAATCAGGAGGGACGACATAGAACTTCCCTTATGTCTTCTTTCATCTCCCTTATGTCTTCTTTAAACTTCCGAAACTCCTCAAGTAGAATGCGCTCGATTCCTTGTATTTCACCGTCTGGATCCATTCCAGAAGTTGGCAGTTGAGCTCTGTGTGGCAGTAGAGGTGTGGCCAGACTGATTGGGGAGCAATCAGTGCACCTGATCCTCATCAGTACGCTGATTGCTCCTGCTCTTAAGCTGCACTCTGGCCTCACCCCACTGCCAGATTGTTTGCGCTTCCATGCCAGACTCTCCCGACATTTTCTCCTGTGTTTGTTCGCTTGTATTACTCTCGTTTTCTCATTCCGCCTTCGTGCGCGCGTTCAGTTTTTGACTCCCCTGTTTATCACGAGTGTCAAGTTCCCCTCCGTGTCATGTCAATGTCCGTCCCAGTTCCAGTTTTATTTTGAAAGTCTGTGTTTGTCCTCATTCCTGCCACCTTGCCCTTCCTCCCTCTGATTGCTTGATTTGTTTCACCTGTCCCCGTGCACCCCTATTTAAGCCGGTCATGTCATTGTCTTGTTGCCGAATCGTACCTGATGGTGGAGAACGCGTCACGTCCTACTCTGTTCATTGAGCCTTGTGTGAGTATCAGAGTCCCATTGTTAAATTCTTTCATAGCCTTTGTTTTGTACTATCCAATCCGTAGCCTTAGCTTCGCGCTTTATGTTTAGTCGTGTCGAAATTGTCCTCTTCCCCGGTTCGGGCGCTTTATGTTCTTTGACATTCTATACGTTTTTTCGCCTCGTGAATGAGTGTTTTCAGTTCTCCCCTTCCCCCCTTTTTGGATCTTAGTTTCGTTTTTTTGAGCATAGCCTTGTTTGTCCCAAATTTGCAATAAAAGAAGTTCTCGTCATCTGCATCTGGGTTGTTTGTTTCTCTAGCCATCGTTACACTGTTTTGTGGAGCTCTTTTTGTTTTTGCGTTTTCTTCCTGCCCTCATGGCTTCGTTTTATTTCTGCGTCATTTGTCTCCTGCCCGCTCGCAGTGATTGTCAGTTTATTGGCGTTTGTTCTGGTGTTTTGCCTTGTGAACTGCTGGTGAAATAAACTGCCTTTTGCCCGTTTATCCTGTTTCCCTGTGTGGTTTTCCTGCACTATTGGATCTACCTTCAAACCTCGGGCTGCTGCCCTTAACAGTATTATGTGTTTTGCCTGTCATGGGCTCTCTGTGTGCTGCCATCTTCTGCCAGTGGTCCCACATGACAGTTGGGTCTAATATCGACGTAAACGCAGAGCTAAGACTATCCTCAGCGTTGTCTACATGAATGTTGAAATGACGCTACCATTAGCAGAGCTAACATATTATTTGGGTGTTAACACGGTGATTTGAAATTCGACGATTCCATTACTTGTTCACCCTTGTGGTGTTTTTCGAGGTTTGTCAGTCAGGTTAACGTTACTGCAGCTGAGCTCTTGAGCTAAACGTTTCCTCACTTTCTGTTTTACAGTTTCTTCTGAAGATGCAGTGGAAGTGCAAATATGAGTTTGAATCAGAGAAAAGGGGGTTACCTGTTAAAACATGGGATTTACAGTACACCAGTACCCTTTCCCTGCTTACACCGGGATTGTGCACATGTCACTCCATTAATGCTCTTTCAACTCCACTTGTCAAAGATTCATTAGAAAGGCCAGGATTCACAAGAGTCTGAAAAAGTTACCTTACACTGTCAGCAGATATTATCAGGGTTTGTGCAATAGTGCAAGACTGCAGAATGTCATCTTTCACTGTTTAAACACACATTCAGAAAAATTTATTTTTTTAATTTCCTCCCTTCAATACAATTTTGTATTGATTTAAAGTATTTATTACAGATGGTATATTTTATTATTTCATTTGAAGAAACCTTATTACAATGAATGTAGGTTGTAATAAATACAATGTTTAAGTATATTTAGCGTAAGAGTTATTTCAAATAATTGGGGGCTGAAAAGAAAATTAGGTGAACTAATGACTTTGAGTAAAGACTAATTGTCTGAGTCAATACAACTTAATCTGTTTAGTTTTGGCATGTGTAAAAACTACACTAATCCGGGTTTACAGTGTAGGACGTAGGAGCTAAGATGAGGGAGCGGACCACACCGGCTACCTGGGGCTGACTAACTATAGTAGCAGCTGACTTTGCATGGTGCGGATCCACACTAACTCACTAAGAGGGAGTGGAGGAAGTCATCGCTGCTAGGGTAATACAGAAACTGCTAAGCTGGACTATTAACGTGTTTGAGCAGAACTAGTGTGCAATGAATTGCAATTATTCTCAGTGGCGGAGGAACGTTTGCTGAGACTCAATTTTCAAAGGTCTGAGGGTCCAAGCTCCTTATTTCATCAGGGAGCATCTAGGACTGGTCTGAAGTAAAGGTTTTTGAAAGTCTCTACTCCCCTCATCCTCTTCTACTTCTCTCCTTTCCTCCTTCTCTCCTCTCATTCTATCCTCCTCTTTTCCTCCTTTCTTCATCTCCTCTCTCCATTCCTCCTCTCCTCTCTCCTTCCTCTGGCATAAATAATTCTTTACAAGTACTCTAACACGAGGATGAATGAATAAGTAAGAAGATGAACAGAGGTTCCGTTGTGACCAAACTAATGTCAAGAAGGGACATAGGAGGCGGAGACATCCGGGGCACCAGATATGCGAGGGGCGTGGTCTCCGCCCTCGGCGCGGTGAGGACGGAAATGACTCCAGCATCAGCGTCTGGACATCCACTGTCATTGCTACGAACGCTTGGAGGAGGTTTTGCGCCTGTCCAGACATGTCCACTGCGTACAGAAACAGGTGAGACATCTAGAACGTCTGTCCGCTGCCGAGTGTGAGCCGAAATCTTTGTTTATAGCAGTTCGGCTAGCTGCGGCTCGGCTAACGGCGGCTAGCTCCGGCTCGGCTAGCAGACAGGCTGCGTCAGTGTGATGTCCACACAGTCCTAAGTCTTGCACGCAGTCAATGTTACATCTGTTGGACTAAGAACGTTTCTAAAAATGGACAAACTGGCGTTTTCACAAGCTAACTGGTTCCTGTAGCGTGCTATGTCTTAGCTTCCTGTTTGGACATCAGCTGACTCCGTCTGACAATAACAGCTCTCAGAAGACGTGCTGACACGGTGGTTCTGTCACCGGGACAAAGTTCTGTTTGGCCGTGAAGTCCACCTGTCCTCACAGTTATCCAAAGCCTCAGTTTGCGTTACTAAAAACGTCTGTCTAAAGTGTTTGATTTCATTTTTGTATTTAATCCTTTGTTCCCTTGTGAGTTTTATTTAGCTTACTTAGACTTACCGATGTACTTAATGCTCGTTTATGTTTCGTTTTCAATTGTAAATGTCTTAAAACAGGTAACGCAGGTCCAGTCACACGCTGGTGTGTCTGTCCAGTGTTTCACTGAAACACCTGATGACGTAGTAATGAGGAGATGTACTTACACTATTTCGTTAAAATACCTACCACCTTACATAAATGTGCTCATGAATCGTATTCACTGCATAGATAGTTTTCGTCTGTCCCCTGAGTCCAGGATGTCACATGACGGAGCTGTAATTTGATGGAACTGATCTCGTCCTCCTCGTCTGTCAGAATACAGGAATTCAGAGCAGCTCTGAGTGAAGAAAACATCAGCCTGAAGACACTGAGGGAGCTTTGCTTCAATGGTAAACCTTCATATTGTACTCCTGCGTACCTGCAGTACTCTTGCGTACCTGTGGTAACAACTGTGACCTGTGTTCCTTCAGGAATCCCATTCGAAGGAGGTATACGGGCTCTTTGCTGGAAGGTATGTGAACCCCTCTCTGGATCAGTTGACCATGAAGAATCACTCGCTCACTGTTTGATCATCAGTTGTCATCATCATCAAAAACAGCCTCTTCAAAGTGTTCAAAGTCGTCTTTGCTCCGCTGACGATTGTGAACTGTACCTCTGTGGCTGGTTGACCTTTGACCTTTGGCTCAGTAGATGATATATTGTGTTTGTGGAAGTAGATCCTTCTGAACTACCTGCCTCTGGACCAGACGCTGTGGGACTCATTCCTCAAAAAGGAACGGTGAGCACAGGACGTTCCTGTCAGTCGGTGTGAGATGATCGGACGCTGACATGAACTCCACAGATGTCATTTGTTTCTGCAGAGAGGTGTACTCTCAGTTCCTGAAAGAGATGATCATCCAGCCTGGAATTGCCAAAGCCAACCTGGGACTGTCCAGAGAGGACGTGACGTTGGAGGATCACGTGAGTCTGAACAACTGGAGCCTAAACATGTCTCCGTCTTGGACACACAGAGATCAGATGAGATTCACCCAATGATGTCCTGATCATTAATCACTACGATCAGTAATGAAATGATCATTAATCACTGTGGTCAATAGTCACTGATCCACGATCATGTCCTGTCTCAGCCTCTGAATCCCAGCCCGGACAGCAGGTGGAACACCTACTTCAAAGACAACGAGATCCTGCTGCAGATCGACAAGGACGTCAGGTGAGAGCTGTGGAGGTCAGGTGACGTCAGGTGAGAGCTGTGGAGGTCAGGTGACGTCAGGTGAGAGCTGTGGAGGTCAGGTGAGAGCTGTGGAGGTCAGGTGAGAGCTGTGGAGGTCAGGTGAGAGCTGTGGAGGTCAGGTGAGAGCTGCGGAGGTCAGGTGACGTCAGGTGAGAGCTGCGGAGGTCAGGTGACGTCAGGTGAGAGCTGCGGAGGTCAGGTGACGTCAGGTGAGAGCTGCGGAGGTCAGGTGACGTCAGGTGACACCTGTTTTGTGGTGCAGGCGTCTGTATCCTGACATGGCGTTCTTCCAGCGGCCCACCGACTACCCCTGCCAGCTCATCCTGGACCCGCAGAACGAGTACGAGACGCTGCGGCGGCGAGTAGAACAAACAACCCTGAAAGCACAAACTGTGAACCGCAACCGCAGCGGAGTGACCAACGTGAGTGTGATGTCATCACTCAGTCGCTCGCGATCATTAGAACAAAACAAACGCAGTAGCTGTGCGTTCCTCTGCTGAAGCGTACCTGTTCTCAGGTCAGCTCCCCCGGAAAGGCTTTGAACCTGTATCCATCCAACGAGTACGAGGTTCTGCCCAATGGGAGCGAAGCTCACTGGGAGGTGGTGGAGCGGATTCTCTTCATCTACGCCAAGCTCAACCCCGGGATCGCCTATGTCCAGGGCATGAACGAGGTCGTCGGGCCGATTTACTACACGTTTGCCACGGACCCCAACAGCCAGTGGAAAGGTACGTTTACCTGTGTGACTAAAGGAAATAGGAGGCGCACACGCTGTGAAGGACGAGCTGTTTCCTGTCTGCAGAGCACGCAGAGGCAGACACCTTCTTCTGCTTCACCAACCTGATGTCAGAGAACAGAGACAACTTCATCAAGAGCCTGGACGACTCCCAGTGTGGCATCACCTGCAAGATGGAGAGTGTGTACGCCATGCTGAGGGACAAGGACCTGGAGCTGTACCGCAGGCTGGTGGGTCCACCTCCTGCTCGTTCCTCACTCACCTCGTCCTCCTCACTCACATCCTCCTCCTCACTCACCTTTTCCTCCTCACTCACCTTTTCCTCCTCACTCACCTCTTCCTCCTCCTCCTCACTCACCTCTTCCTCCTCCTCCTCACTCACCTCTTCCTCCTCCTCCTCACTCACCTCTTCCTCCTCCTCCTCACTCACGTCCTCCTCCTCCTCACTCACGTCCTCCTCCTCCTCCTCCTCACTCACGTCCTCCTCCTCCTCCTCCTCACTCACGTCCTCCTCCTCCTCACTCACGTCCTCCTCCTCCTCACTCACGTCCTCCTCCTCCTCACTCACGTCCTCCTCCTCCTCACTCAGCTCCTGCTCGTCGGGTCACAGCTGACTCAGCAGAAATTGCGATCCAACTGTTCATCAGCTGTGATGTTCGAGTTCATCAAAAATGAGTCGTCATGGAAAACAGACTGTTGTTCATTCAGTACCTGTAAGAGGTTCTGCTCTGGTTCCGCCCCGCAGGAGGAGCAGAACATCAAGCCGCAGTACTTCACCTTCCGCTGGCTCACGCTGCTCTTGTCTCAGGAGTTCCTGCTCCCAGACGTCATCCGTATCTGGGACACGCTGTTTTCTGACCCGGACCGCTTCCACTTTCTCATCTTGGTCTGCTGCGCCATGCTCACGTGAGCTGCTCAGACTCCGCCCACCTTTGCTGCAGCTATGTGGTCATGTGACTCATGTTCCCACCCTCCTTTCGCAGACTGATCCGGGAGAACCTGCTGGCGGGAGACTTCACCGTCAACATGCGGCTGTTACAGGTGAGGCGTCTGTGGTCACACGGGATGAGTGCACCAGTTAATTTTCCCTCCCTGCTGTCTGTCAGGATTATCCCATCTCAGACGTGCACCGGATCCTGACGAAGGCCAAGGAGCTGCAGGACGACTGCAAAGCTGCTCAGTAGTTTCCTGGAACAAGGACTGAACACTGAAACTTTCCAGGAGGAGGAAACACCTCAGAGCCCTGCCCCCCCACCCCTGACATCTCTCCTATGGAGGCATGTTAGACAAAGACTGGGGACCTGATGACACCCCCCCACACACACACACATCTCCTGAGAACATTCCGCAGTTGACGTTACATTGTATGAGCATGGTTGTTTTTTTAAGTGTTTTTTTTCTGTTTAGTTTTTTAACTTTGGAGCATGTTTGCCTGATGGTGTTTGTACTGACACATGAAGTGATCACATGACTCACCCTGTCATTTTTTCATCGTTGTGCCTTGTTCCTGAACAAATGAAAGACGACATAGTTCTCCTGTTCATGCTGAACTTTATCTACCTGCGCAGCAGCCTCACGCAGGTTTCGGTGTCCTAAAACACCTCGTCTGGTTTATAATTAACCCTGAAGGTTTCTGCTGAGTCACACGGCACAGCTCAACAGACGGGTGAGAGACGAGCAGACCCACCGGAGCTTGGTGACTTAAACTCTACTGTTTACGGTAAGTCTGAACAGACCTCAGCCCATGTACATCTCATATAGTGACATTTTCATCATATTCAGTGTGATTATGTATGTGCATTCCTCTGAGCGTGGTGGACCGTGTCCATTCATCTCCTGAATGAAGTGTGTGAAAGGAGCTGAGAAGCAGCTCGTATCAGACTGAGGTGAAACACTCTGAAACAAATGTCCTCTAGTTTCTCTTCTTCATGTCCCTGAAGTCAGACGTGCTAGTGTTCTCTGGTATTATTGTGAAGTTCCTTTACTTTTAATATCCAGTGTAAAATTACTTTGAAAATGTAATTTCATAGTAAGAATGCTGTATGTATGTGTCTGTGAGAGAGAGAGAAAAGTGCTCTTCCTGACCTGAAAGGAAATTTACTCTTAATTCTATCAAATTAAAAAAAGTTTGTCCAAGAGTAGTAGTAGTTTCTTGTTCTCTGTTGCACCAGCAGATGGCGACAAACCAGTGTTTCTTACAAAGTTTAGCTAATTCAAGTTGAAAACCCCTTATCTCAACACCCCCTGTCCAACTGACCACCAAACAGGCACTGTGTCTGTGAACTACTCCTCCCACAATGCATCTGGCCTCGCGCACCGGAAGTTGCAGAGGGGCTATATTGCCTGTTCAGTGACAGTTTCAGTTTTTGTAGCTCAGGTCTCAGCAGGGTGCGCCCCCCGTATATGATAACTCAGTGATACGCGGCGAAGTTCATGACAGATTTACAAATATATAGAGCTACAGTTGTAACTGATTCACCATCTGATTGTCAACAGTTTGTGTCTCTTTAAAGTCTCATATCAACATCTTTACACTAGTGCTGTCATTTTAACGCATTAATTCGATTAATTAATTACGACGCAATTTAGCGCGTTAAAAAAAATTAACGCAATTAATTATGAGAATCAACGGTGGAGGGCCAATGCTTGCGCATTCGAATTTTGGCACGTTGAAGGACCCGTAGTCTTCTCGGCCGTATTACGTCACCTGCGCCGGCAAATTGACAAGGAAGTGGACAATAACAGCCATGGACAAGACTCAGGATGATGAGGCAAGTGCGTCTTCAGTCGGGCCACTGAACGGCAAGTTTATTTACCATAAGAACAGAGACGGGACGAAAAATAAAAACGCGGTGATTCGTAGTTTTTGCAAAAAGGAGTTCTCTTACCACCGGAGCAACTCCAGCCTGATGTACCATTTACATGCGAAACATGTTCAGGGAAGTTCCTCCGTTGCGAGTGCGGCTACCGGGAGCTCGCTCCGCCAACCCACGCTAGCTGAGTTTGGGAAACGAATGAGCAAATCCACAACAGAAAAAATGACAAATACAATCGCAAAGTGGGTTGCTGCTGATTGCAAGCCAATTTAAGAATTTTATTTTTTTTAACTGTATTGCTGTATTTGTATTACATTTTTGAATAATGCACCTGGCCTAACTGGTTTGTGGATGTGCTTGACCTTTACTTTTGGATTTCATTTTTTAAACACAGTTCACCAATAAAAAAATGGATTTCAAACCTTCTCTTCTTACTGTATTCAATTAATTAGACATGCACTACAATTTTTTAATATCCTAGAATTCAAATTCTTTATCAGGAGACCTTTAGCAGATATGACATTAAAATGCGATTAATTCGATTAATTAATTACAAAATCCTGTAATTAATTCGATTAATTTTTGTTAAT
>CAAKHB010007837.1:27289-49956 GCA_901007665.1 Aeoliscus strigatus
CCCTTCCCGCCTGTATGGAGCTTCACCACGCCCAGCCCCTCTTTCCTGAGGGGATTTCAGTGTGTAGGTCACATGACCCAGGCCACTGACCTCTCTCCCCTTCCCCTCATACCCATTCTTTTGTATGCCCCCAGCCTCCTCCCTGTTAACGACCGCCCCCCAAACACACACACACACACACACACACACACACACACACACACACACACACACACACACACACACAGACAGTTCCTGCACCTCTTCCACCTCCTCCTCCTCTTTTGCTCTCTTCTTCTGTACTTATGCTCTAACCTATCTGCCTCAGTCAGTTGTATGTGGCAGCTGGACATGCGCACCAGGCAAAGCCCTCAGGGTGAACTGAGCAACTGGCTGTCTGACTGCTTTTTAACTGCACTGCTGCTCTTCAGCAAGTTGTTGAGCTCAGGCAGTGGTGTGTTTATATAACTGTGAAAGTGAAAATGAATCGCCTGTGAGTGAAACAGGGACTTAAGCAGTGTTGGACTTCATATAGTCATAACACTCTTACAGCGGTTTCCAATGTGACTTTGATAGTCACCAACCTGTTCCACAGGATAAGTATGAGTTATCTGTGTGTGCACATGCATGTAAGCTCATATAGGTCACTTTAATGTGGGTCTATGATAAGGCATTCATACTTATCTGTTAATGTAACAACTCCTGTGAGCCTAGTAAGCAGCACCTTCTGCAACTGGGTCATAACAGTTTAAGCTTTCTTGCGACAATTTACAGCTGGGATCATCAACTGGTGGACCACAGGCCGAATCTGGCCCGCTGTAGCTTCCAATCCAGCCCACAAAAAAAAAAAAAAAAAATCGAATGACCCACTTCATAAATAATGGCAATTGACGAAGTTTTCACAGCCTTTATTGGTTAACAGAAAAAAAAGTGCAGCTCACAGCAGCACACCTTTTACAGGGAGAGAGGCCTCTCTGACATTCAGCCTGTATGCTGATCTTTTAAAACCCACATTCTTAAAGCAACCCAAAAATAGAAGAAATATATATGAATATATAAATGGAGATGAATATATAATATATATTCCCACACAATGGGAATTATGTAGCTTTAACTGATTAAGCAGGGAAGTACATAATCTCTAGCCAGTAAACTTTGTCTTGAGGCAGCAGTGTCGCAAGGTTGTCTGTTTTTTTTTTTTTTAGAGACAACATGATGAGGTCATGGCTCAAGTGCACTGTTTTAACCTGCTCGCTTGACTTCTGTAGATCTCCCACCTGTTGTTCTTCTCATCTAGCCGAGGCTATGTATACTATTCTTATCACAGACATGATATACAGTAGATGGAGGTGCACTGCCTGCATCCATGCATGCTACTGACTTAAAGACATCGTGACACATTTGTAGCATAGGTATGGGCCAGTAAAACCTCTGATCATGATTCAGGTTATATACCGTTTTATTTGTACTGAATAGCAGACTGGTTTGTCCAAACACATGACACCCACATCCCCATGACATTCCAAGGACTTTGTCTTCGGCTGTATAAAAGTATCAAAGCACTAGCTTTCTTTTCATACTAATACTGAGTTTTAGCTTACTACGCCTACGTTTTGCTTTTCATTTTCTAGCTCTCTAATACAGTGGTGAGGACAGAATTTAAGTTCATCATAGTGCTTCTGACTCAATTCAGGAGCAGTGAACACAGTGACTGCTTTTGAGCACTGTGATGTCATCTTATTTGTTCATGATGAATAGTGGTTACAATGTCTGTTTATGACATACAACAGCTTAGTTCTTATTGATGTGGTTGTCTCTTATGGTCTGCATGTTGGCAGACCAAAGTCTGATGTACTGATGAGATGAATTGGGGGAGCCCATTCATCTAAACCTCTTTTATTCTGTGTGAAAACACTACCAATTTGTCCCTTCTGTTGAGATATTAGTGATGGCTTATCAGCCGAATGTGATGTGTTTGGAAGAGTAGTGTGCTGTTAGGAGAAATAGTTTTTGATGGAGCCAAATAAGCTTACAGGCAGTACAGGCTCTTAAAATGCAGATGGCTTTCCCTCGTTGGCCAATTAGTAACTTTAGCTCTACAACACTTATCTGCTTTCATCTTGTTGTGTGTCTTTCATTTGAGCATGCCTGTTTTCACAAGCGTACATGTGGTGTGGTGTGCATGCTCATGTGTCTGCAATAGTGATAAAAACAGACGACTTTATTCTGTTGCTGGCAGTGAGGCATTCATACTGTTAGATGTCAGATAATAAGCCAAAACATATCAATCCTCAGGGAACATACGTCTGAAATGTGGATGGCATCAGTGTTAGCAGCAGCAGCAGCGCAGTTCAATGTAGAGATTAAATTAGTTAAGAGGGAAAAATTGCCTTTCACCAAGCTATGCCTGGGTTAAGTAATGTGCAGCATTCCAGGAGCTTTGCCACTGACCTCAATCTTTTCAGGAAACATTCATTGTTAAAAATAGGATAACATTTTATGCATTATTAACAGCACATTGGCCATACGAATTTAAATGAGAAACACAACAGCTTTTTATGATAAAGCCTGTCACTTTAATGTGTTGTGTGTATGTATATAGTTCTCTTGATTAATCTTATCTGACTCTATCTTGCAGGGCCAAACCCCAGACCAGTGAGTTCCTCTTGCATGGAAACCCTTCTTCTTTGGCAGCTGCCTCCTCTCCCTAGAGCTTGAGGCCAGCATGACAGGATGAGCCTCTGCCAGCGATGATGATGGCCAAAAAGCAAGATGTCCGGGCACCCACCTACAACCTGGTTGTTGTTGGACTGTCCGGTACGGAGAAAGAGAAGGGGCAATGTGGCGTTGGAAAGTCCTGTCTGTGCAACCGCTTTGTGCGGCCAAGTGCAGATGATTTCTACCTGGACCATACCTCCGTTCTCAGCACCAGTGACTTTGGAGGCCGTGTCGTGAACAATGACCACTTCCTGTTCTGGGGAGAGGCTGGGCGGACGATGGAGGAGGGGCCAGACTGTCGCATGAATGTTGTGGAGCAGACGGAATTCATTGATGATCAGACATTCCAGCCACACCGAAGCACGGCACTACAACCTTACATCAAGAGAGCAGCGTCCACTAAGCTGGCTTCTGCTGAGAAGTTGATGTACTTTTGCACAGACCAGCTGGGCCTGGAACAGGACTTTGAGCAAAAACAGATGCCTGAAGGCAAGCTAATGGTGGATGGCTTCTTACTCTGTGTAGATGTTAGCAGGGGTATGAACCGTAGCTTTGAAGACCAGATGAAGTTTGTCACCAACCTGTACAACCAGCTAGCCAAAACAAAGAAACCTGTGGTACTGGTTCTCACTAAATGTGATGAAGGAGTTGAGCGCTATATTAAAGACTCACACACCTTTGCTCTGGCCAAGAAGAACCTACAGGTTGTAGAAACATCAGCACGCTCAAATGTAAATGTTGACCTAGCCTTTTTGACACTTGTACAACTAATAGACAAAGGTAGGGGAAAGCCCAAAATCATCCCTTACTTTGAGGCATTGAAACAGCAGAGTCAACAGATTGCCTCAGCCAAAGACCGCTATGAGTGGCTCATCAACCGAATTGTAAAAAGCCACAATGAGACATGGCCCACTGTCAATCGCCGCATGCAGTCAGCCCCACAATACAATGACTATGTTTTCCTCGAAGGGACAGCTAAAGCCAAGAAACTCTTCCAGCAGCATGTGCATAGACTTAAGCAGGACCACATAGCAAAACGTAGAAAGGCTTATCTAAGCACTCTACCACAGGCCCTGTCTATATTACTACCAGAGTTGGATGAGATAGACCACCTGAGCTGGTCTGGAGTTCAGAAAGTCCTGGAGACAAAGCGAGATTTCTCCCAGTGGTTTGTAGTATTAGATGACACACCTTGGGAGACCACACCGCATATTGATAACATGGAGGATGATCGAATTCCCCAGGACCTCCTTGAAACCCCAGCAGCGGAGGCTATCTATAAGATACACTTAGAGCAGCTAAGGAATGACCGAAAGCGGGCTGAGATGAGATGGGAGTTCAAGGAGAAGCTAAGTGTCTCTCCATTTATTACTCCAGGAAAACCCTGGGAGGAAGCCCGAAGTTTCATTATGAATGAAGACTTCTACCAATGGCTGGGTGAGACTGAATATCTGGACATCTACAACAAACACCAGAAGGAAATCATTGATAGAGCAAAAGAGGACTTTCAGGAACTGCTTCTTGAATACTCTGAGCTTTTCTATGAGCTGGAAGTGGATGCAAAGCCAAGTAAAGAGAAAATGGTAGCAATACAGGAGGTATTGGGTGAGGACCTGCGGTTTAAAGCCCTGCAGAAGCTACAGGCAGAGAAGGATGCTCTGGTATTGAAACATATCCACTTTGTCTACCACCCAACAAAGGACACCTGTCCCAACAGCCCTCATTGTGTGGACACAAAGATAGAACAGATTCTAGCCTCAAGATTCCCCACTCGATATGCATCATCAGATAGTTCAAGACTAGATGGCGGGAGGACTGAACGAATCAATCTTGTCATCCTAGGGAGAGATGGCCTAGCCAGAGAGATGGCCAATGAAATAAGAGCCTTGTGCACGAGTGATGACAGATACGTTTTAGATGGAAAGATGTATGAGTTGGCCCTTCGTCCCATAGAGGGCAATGTCCGTTTGCCTGTCAATTCCTTCCACACACCAACCTTTACCCCCCATGGTTGCTTGTGTTTGTACAACTCAAAGGAATCACTCTCTTATGTTGTTGAAAGCATTGAGAAACTCAGGGATTTAACCATAAACAGAAGGGACAGAGAAAACAGCTTAACCCAACTTCCACTCTCCCTCCTCCTTGTAACTAAGCGTGGTGTGGGGTCCATAGGGGACATTGGGGGGGAGACAGCTCAGACTCTTATCCAGCAAGGGCAGCAAATAGCTGGAAAGCTACAGTGTACCTACCTAGAACCTGCCTCGCCGGGCATGGGCTATGTGCGCAACGTCAATGAGAAGCAGGTCAACCAGATGCTCAAGGGTCTCTTGGAGTCAAGGAGAAGTATAAGGAGCAGCTCTCCTCCATTACCCACTCCATCCACTGCCTTTAGAGACTCTCAATCCCAGCCGATGCTAGATACGGACCTGAAGATCGTCATGTGTCTCATGTGTGGAGACACTTATGACCTCGACCAGCTCCTTGCTCCATTCCTGTTGCCCCAACATTGTCGACCTGTCTCCAGCCTAAACAGTGGAACGTCTGTCCTGCTGGATCTAAGTGTAGCAGGTCAGAGGCAGAGTATTGAGCTATCCCTGCTCTCTTTTCATTCCTCATTCTCCCTCCGCAAGACTAGGCTTGTCCATGGCTACATCGCAGTTTACTCTGCCCGCCGCAAGGCCTCAATGGAGACATTATGTGCTTTCCTGTGTGAAGTCCAGGACATCATCCCAGTCCAGTTGCTGGCAGTCGGGGAGAGCCAGATGGAGCTGTCAGACTCAGAGTCAGCTAAGGAGCAGGTGTGTCAGGGAGAGGAACTGGCCCATGAAATTGAGGCCAGGTTTAACACGGTAATATGTGGACATGGTGGGGTAGTAGGGGGGCTTCATAAGATAGACCTTTTCCAGACCTTTCTCAAAGAGGTTGTAGAGAAGCGCACTATTGTTGAAGCCACACACATGTATGATAATGTGGCTGAGGCATGTACCAATGAGAGTACCAGCCCTCGCTGTGGCTCTCCCAGTCCGATTAACATTCTTTTGGACTCTGAGGATGACATTGACCCTTCACCGCCTTACCCTAACCTGAGGGAGGATGGAAGTCTTGGCTCCCACCTGGGAAGTTTCAAGCTGCCAGATCTGGATTCAAGTGATACCTTCTCAGTAATTTCGGAGCTAAGCACCTTTGAGAGCAAGCTGAACAATAAAGTTCCTCCACAAGTGAAGCCCAAGCCTGTCCTCAAAGTCAATCTTGGCCCATACATGGACCAGCAGGGAGGCACCAACCGCCGCTCTTTGCCTCAAGCTGTCACCTGGGCTCCAGGTAGTGATGGTGGCTATGACCCATCAGACTATGCAGAGCCCATGGATGCTGTGAGCAAACCTAGACCTACAGAAGAGGAGAATATTTATGCTGTCCCTCACGACAGCACACAGGGAAAGATCATCACCATCCGCAATGCCAACAAAGGTCACTCCAATGGGAGTGCTGGTGGGAATGGTTCAGACAGTGAGGCAGATAGTAGCTCACTGGAGCGGAGAAGAAAGTTGTCCGCCATTGGGGTAAAGCCTAAACTTTACAGAGACCGATCGAAACGACTTGGCAAATTCAGCAGTTTTAGGACTAGTTTCTCAATAGGCAGTGATGATGAGATGTCGGGCCCACCGAAGGCTAGCCAGGAAGATGGAGGTGCCCAGAAGGATAGCTCCATTGAGGAGAGCGAGGACCCAAAAAGGAGAAATATCCTGAAGAGCCTGCGCCGAACCACAAAGGTTAGTGTTCAATCTGTACATATGTCTCAGCTATGTAACGTAATTCATTGATAAATTGAAAATCTGGGTGTTTGAAAAACTCAAGTAACATTAATTAGTTCAGAGTTTTAAACTAATTTACCTTCAACTTATTTCTCTTTTGTATATTGTGTATGTATCACATGCTTGATGCAAATGTTTAAGGAAAACAACTTGGAAATAGCATTTAATGATGCTCATTAATTCAAGATGTTCACCCAACGTATGTATGCACGTACAAGACATTTGTTTTAGGTAAAACTGAAGTAATTAGTTATATATAGATATAGATTATACACACACACACACGCATATGTGTATATGTGAGATTCAAAACTATTCAGTGAAGTAAATTCTTTATGACGCTTTTGTGGGAGTCCTCTATGCAAGTCGAGGAAGAAGACTAACCCTGGTCACAGAAATCCTGACCAGAGGCAGATAGTCTTATGGACAGGGACAGAACCACAAAAGACACTGTGCTTTTACTTTTGTTTGTTTGTTTTATGTGTGAATCTGCTTAGTTGCACAAAGTTTTCCAGCAGATAAAAACTGGCAAAATAATGTGTGCTATTTGGTTCAACTAGATTGTGGAGATATATCTAATTTAACAATAGATTGTATCTCGTAAAATAACCCACTTCTGTTTTGGAAATTATCATACTAACAAGATAGGAATGAGTGACAATCTCAACATCGTCTTTAGTCAATTAAAATCCTCATCATATGCATTACAATATGGCCTTGATTTTAGAACTGGCCCTGTCTGCGAAGAAAGCAGATATTTTATGTTAGCAACATATTTTATCTCTGCATAATTCTAAACAAATCCCAGAGGAACTTCAAGGCTGCTGAATTTAGATCAATGCCATTGCCATTTCTCTAATTAGTGCTTATTTCTTATGCCTCCGCAGCAGGTCTGGATATCCTCATGAGAAAACATAATGGCTCCATTTCTGTTGTAAAGTGATCAGATTCCATCACCTGTTTCCTAAGCAACTGTCTCAACAGCAGTTTGCTATAGCATCAAATCCCCTCCAGATAACTGACAATGCAATTGAGTTATTTGGTGTTATTGGGAAGCTGAATTGTAAAAGTGGCCTGTGGTTTGAGTTGTCAGCAGCAAAAACTTTTCCTGGTCTGAGACTTAGGGTACTGTCTTTCTGAGTTGTGCTGGTTAGGAGCAAAAAAAAAAAAAACCTTCACCTCAGGCCATGACCAGTGTGTCTCTGTCCTGACTGGCCTCACTCAGCAAGAGGCCGGAAATGTTTCCCCTCGCTCCTGTAGCTTTTTTTTTTTCCACGCAAATGCCCTCAGCCTGCTTGGGGAATGTTTCAAATTCCTTAGTCACCTAGTTCCACTCTAATGTCCTCTTTGCAAAAGGTAGCTGGAAAAGAGCCAGGGAGAAAAAAAGAGTTGACAGGATTCCTCTTTTCTGGCTTTGTGGCTCTGCATTCAGCATTCCACGGCATACACAAATACTCTGCATGATGTCTGTATGTTATTATTAAGGATGTGTTTGTTTGTCTTTTGTGGTAGAGGTCTGTTTTGTCTTCCTAGTGCTGGCAATATATCCTGTCTCAGTGAACTGAAAGGAGTATCCAGAAGGCTAAACTGCAGGGAGAAAACAGTGAGACGAGACGAGAGGGGAGGGGGCAATGAAACAATGTGTCAAACATGGATAGTGAGACACAGATAGACAACATAAATGTGTAATGGAACATGAATAAATTATGAGCTGCTGCTTGGAGTGAAAGACAAGCTGCCAGAGAGCTATCTCATTTTAGATCTTTATTCACGTTAAAGCTCATGTCACTGTCACAATTAATCACAGTGACACAAAACTTACACAAAATAATCAAGATTTTGATGTTTTAATGCATCAGTATACAATAAACAAATATAGGTGAAGTTCTGTATGAGAAAAGCGGTTGTCAAATGCAATCAGACAATACAGCAACTACCATAGTCGCGGCATGGCAGTAATGACACGAGGAATTCCAGTCGGGGTAGTAGAACCAGTCCATCCATGGTCAACAAGAACTATTCAGACAGTCTTGGTTAGACCAAATAAAAATTGAAAGAATGTTTACGAAAGAGTCTCTGTGGTAAAAGCCCAGGTGAGCCTGACCCTCAGTCGCTCAGTGTGCTCTTTCGTTTTTCTTTGAGTACTTCTGTAATTGTGTTCATGTACATAGTATCAAAAATGTTTGGCGGAGTGCAGTGAGGCCAGTATCAGGAGCAGAGGGCATGCTGGGCTCCAGCTCTTTAATGAGCACTCCTCCGCTCCTTTCCTGTCTAT
This sequence comes from Aeoliscus strigatus, assembly GCA_901007665.1. Taxonomy (NCBI): domain Eukaryota; kingdom Metazoa; phylum Chordata; class Actinopteri; order Syngnathiformes; family Centriscidae; genus Aeoliscus; species Aeoliscus strigatus. The sequence continues at coordinate 36,074 of CAAKHB010007837.1, forward strand.
CAGGCCTGCACTGCGCCCACAGTCTATGTGCCCAGCCAACCATGCATCCCTGCCTCACCACCCTGCCTGCCAGGGCAGTGCCTGAGGGGCCTGACAGACCTACTAGAGATCCGGGCCTCAGGGGCCTTCAAAACATGCCTGCTGAAAGCCATTACTGTGAAGCACAATTACTGCTGAGGGGGGCAGAGAATGTTGCAGCATTAAATTAAAAAGGAGAATAACGGGCGTTTGAAAGTGATTAAACAATGAATAAGGCAGGGTGATTATCTTAGAGCTGTGTTGCATTGAGGGAAGAGAAACACATTGCCAGTAAAAGATGACGAGACCTGTGGGATCAAGGAACTGATGTATATCTTGCTCATGCACAGAGCAAGGTATGAGACAGAAATGTGTGATTACTTATCAGCCAGTGTTTGAAGGAATTTGTGGGATGGGTGTATGCTTGCCTTTTTGCTCATGTTTGTATCGTTAACGCTGTTAAACTGTCTTGTTTTTGTCCCATCTAAGTCATGTCATGTCACGGATAATGCCTCTAGGCTCAGTGTCCTTGAATTGGGGTCGATGTCGGTGGTATAATTGTCATTTTCTTCATTTTTTGTTTTCAGAAACCACGAGCCAAACCCAGACATTCCATCTCAAAACCTATTGAGAGCAACTACTTTGGTATGCCATTGATCACGGTGGTCACTACCGAGAGGCCAATCCCAGTCTTTATCGAGAAGTGTATCCGTTTCATTGAAACAACAGGTGAGAAATGTTGTCTGTTGTGGCACATGCTGCTGTTTCTGACATTTAATGTTAGCTGGTTTAATGTTAATGTTTCAAGGATCTAAAGGATATTTGTTTGTGCGCTTTTGAATTTTTTCTTACTTTTCTCTGCATTTTGTTCTTATCTCATCACTCCTCCCTGGTGGGATTGTTACCTTCTGTAGTCTTCACCTCTAAGAGTGTCATTCTGTAGTCTTTTTAAAATCATACTCTGCCTTGTATCCATTTGTATCATTGGGCAGGTTTGATAAATGTTTGTACTCTGCAGAACTATCCGGTTTACAGCTTAACTGCAGTAGGAACATAAAGCAAGTTGCTCTGTCAAACCTTTCCTTTAATAGGTTCCTCATATCTCCGATACACAAACACACTCCAAGTGATAATAGTTTAACGTGTAAAACTTCCCTTCCCTTCTTGTGCTCTCAGTGCCTCTAATGCTGGCTAGATATCTGGAATGGACTGCCAACTTACAGGAGAACAACATCTTTGAACATTTCACAAAATGCACTTAAGTGTTAATTTGTGGTAGCTCGTTAGCATCTGATCTGGAGCTTTTTTGGCGAGCTCCAAAAGAGTGGAATGTTTAAAATCACGTGGTGTGAACAAGGTTAAAAGTGAGTTTGCCATATAAATGTTGTTCTTTACCGGCATACAAATACATTCCATTGCAATCTCTTTCCTGTGTACAGACTTTGAGGATTACAAAGCATTCAGCAGCTCTCCACAGGTAGGAGTGTAGGGGCCAGATAACAAGGCATCACGTTAGATTTTACCTCCCCGTATTCAGATGTTAACTGAAGCAGTTATAGCAGCCAGGCAGTCCGAGTGAAGCAGAAAAACTGGTTCTCTATTTATTTATGTGCAGATATGTGGTTACTCACTCACAAGGATAAATGCACAGCTGTTCTCGAGATTTCTCTCCCCATAAATCAGTATTTCAAGGAGTAAGTACAGTAATTCACTGTTTACACTCCCTTTCTCTCCTTTGGTTTACCACTTTCTCGCTCAAGTCTCTCTGAGTACATTCACTTGTCAGATTTCATCTCTTTCACCTAACCCATATTTCTGTTTCTTCCCCTGTATTATCACCTCACACAAATGTGTGTGTGTGTGTGTGTGAGAGGTTTAGCCAGGGGGTTGCCAGGTGATTTTCGGCCTCATTGCACAATATGAGAATGATGGAAATTTGAAGAATGTTTTGCTTCAGCTCTTCTCTCCAAACACAGAAGAACTGGGGCTAGGAGGGTAAATGGTGATATGTTTCTCTCTGTCAGTGTGATGGCACTGGCGAGAATTTAAGTTCTAGCACTGATACTGTTTGTCACCATGGTGATCACAATAATGAGTCAAGCTGCCCTTGAATGTGCTTTGACCCACATCCTTCTCTTCTCCTTCTACCTCAAAAAGACATACAGCAACCTGGCATTCCTTTTTGTATCCTGTTTTTATATGTCTATGTCAGAGCATCTTTGATTGTCTCCTCACAGACTTTATTAAAAACATACCTCTCTTCAGAATAATAGATAACAATTGGACAAAGATAAATAGTAAAAACTACTTCTGAGGCAGTGGTACTACATGTGCCACAGTAATGTCAATAATTTAGTTTTCATATTGTGTTCAATATAATAGCAGTTGTGTTCAATCAATCCAAACTAAGTGCTGTTATCTCTCTTCAGCTTTAGCTTTCTCCCAGTGCAAACCCCAGATCGTTCTGCTCACAGGTGCAAGGTTGAAGAATGCGTGTCAGCATCTACAAACATCTCTGTTGACTGTAGGAGCCACCATACTTAGGTAAAGGGCAGAATGCAGCAACTGCCTGTCTCCATGGCCAATGATGAAATCAGGCTCCAAAGAGATATTGTAATTTCAGCAAATATAGAAATATAGAATTGTCACACTGACTGGTCAGCAGGGCACGTAACAGCAGGGTCATTTTTCTCCCTGACTTCATCACAATATTCTGATATGAACTTGATTCAGATAATATCTAGAATAAGGTATGTAACAGTTGGGTAAGCAATAATGGGTCACAGATGCATTCTGTGACGTATTCTGATTCTATATCAGTTCAACATTTTAAATTTACTCATATGAAACTGCTTGATGACCGGTTCAGTCAGCTCTCTTGCCAAGAAGCAGGTTGCTGTAAAAGCTGTATCAGCCTATTGGCATCTGTAACATAAAGTTTGAAGCCGTCTGAAACAGTTTCAGGACTAATTCTGGGCGCTGTTGGAGGTGCCATTAGCTAAAAACATAACATGCACCATAGTAAGGATTAATACCTCCATCTTTTGTTATTTCAAGGATGTTTCTCATTCCTCTATATATCATTCCTTATCTTAATCCCTCTATTTTTCTCCTCCTCTGTCATCAGTCTGACCCTTACTTTCATGTGTCCTCCTACTCCCCCACTATCATTCTCATCCTTGGCTGCTCGTCCCATTTTCTCCTCATCTCGCTCTTTCTCCTCAGCTGCTGCTGCACAACTCCCCACTCCCCGTTTCTCCCCCAACCCTTATTTTTCTTAGTGCCTGGTTTGAAAAGCTTTTGTGGATAATTGATTGGAAGAACGAGGAAATCGATGCTATGTGCCTTGACTGAAAGCTCACTCATTTCCTTCCTTCCTCTGCCTATCTCCCCCTCTTCTTCTTCTTTCACTCCTTATCAGTCTGTCCCACCGTTTGCTCTTTGTCTCCCTAAATCACCTAGGTCCGTGCCAATCTCGATGTATAATTTCAATTGTACATGAGGGGGGCCTCTACTTTTTTATAATCTCCCAAAATGTTAATGAACAGAAATGAAATGATCTTTTTATCTATACTCACTTAACCTCAGTTGATGCCTATTCTGAGTACCTGACTATACAGGAATACATGGGGAGATCTTTGATGAGGAAATTGAAAATTTGCAACATAGATGGCTGTAAAAATAAATTGCGAGCCAAGCCTCAGTTCAAATGGTTTGCTAGTAACCATTATAGTATTAAGTATTATTAAGTATTATAAAGTTATATAACATAGGGAGACATTTTTAGGTCAGCATTGGCCAGTCTCAACAAAGTCTAATTTTTAGATATAAAATGCTCATGGTAAAATTAAATTACACACTGGTTTAAGTCATTTAAACCTGTAAATATAAACCGTGTTACATTATAAAAGTACTGTCATTAACTGGTAACAAAAAATAACAAACCAACTTAAGTGTTAAACCAACCGCAATCATGACAAACTCTTGACACTGAAGGTCAGGAAACATGAATTCAATGAGATAGTGAAGGAAGGGAGTAAATCTATAGCAGTGAGAAATATAAGTGGTGTGTGGTTTCACTCTGTGAGCAGCCAGTGCAAATCTCTGAAATATAGTTGAAAATATGTCTGTGGTGCTAATCTCCGTTTTTTAGCACAACTTTGGTGTTACATTTTTGTAAGTTTGACTGGTCTTAGTGAACAAGAACAATGTCAGCTTTGGTTTAGTCACACAGTATCCTGAGTTCTTCAGCAGCTACACATGCAGTTATGCACCGGTGAGCTCTGCAGAAGTACTATTTGAGATAGTGGATTGTACTAATTGCACTAGGATGGATAGAAAAAACATGCAGTCACCATTAGAGTCAACGTTTTTTTTAGCAACATTTCAGCACTCTTCTGCATATAATATAATGATTCATTAATTGGCTCCTAGGGGTTAATGGTCAAGTACATTATTTTTACTTGTGCAAAAATAACTTAACTCTAATGATTACCCATCTTTCTCCACTAGGATTGAACACAGAGGGCATCTACAGGGTCAGTGGGAACAAGGCAGAGATGGAGAGCATGCAGCGGCAATTTGACCAAGGTTTGTCACCTCCCACTTATATGTTCATGCTGCACCTCTGCATTTACTAGTGTGGTGTGAAAAAAAAGGCACGTATGCCTGTATTTCTGCTTCTATCAGTAACAAGCTTAGATCCCCTTAATTAACCAAGGAGCATTCATTCTGCTGAGGGAATTGGCCTTTGCTTCCTTGCAGCTGCCTACTTAATGTTCTGTGCGTGCGTGTGTCCGTGTGTGTACAAGTATCCTCAATGTGTGGGCCCATGCATGTGTCTGTATCAGGTGTGGGCAGTTAATTATCTCCAAATTGGTTTGGTTAATGAAGCATGCCGCTGGCGAGATCGATTGCAGAGTAAGTTGGCCTGTGACTACATGTGCGTCTGAAGCTGGTTGAAGTTATATCCAACTGAGGAAATCACAGTTGAAACCCCACATTGTCTGTGCCTGGGGCTGAGGGGACAAGGCATTTACATGGCACAGGTGTCTCATCGCTGAAGATCGCACTGCTGCAGCTCCCAGAACATTCGTAAAAGTCCTCTTAGCACACAGTACTATAGTCAGAAGATGAAAGCCCCTTGACTGGAATTGACTCATCAACTGTTATATACATCTGTAGTGCTCACCTTCTTCTGTTCGCATGTACCACCTTTAGGATATTACTGGTAAAGTACAAGTATCCCATGCATCCCCTCTGGTTGTCTATATATATTTTTTTGTTTGTGCTCAGACTTGTATTTATTCATTTGCATATAAACTATTTACTTCTAATTGCACTCAGTTTTATCTCCTAAAATGAACAATAACAAAGGTTTATAAATCTATGCAGCATATGACATACTGCATCCTACACTGTATCCTTAAACTCTGTATGAGGATTTTCAGCACAGGCAGACAATTTCATATATACAGTTAAGGGCAAAATTACCATCCCCCCTGGATCTTTTGAATATTTCCATTCTAAAATACTACCAATGTTTGCAATATTCAGAACATTTTATGTATTTAGACTTACTGTATCCATTATTTTGGAGTCCAGGGGATTTTTTTTTGCTTTGTACTTCTCGGACCATTCAGAGACAGTCTTCTCTTCATCTTCTTCATCAGATCACAACCTGGACCTGGTGGAGAAAGACTTCACCATAAACACTGTAGCAGGAGCCATGAAGGCCTTCTTCTCCGAGCTACCTGAGCCTCTGGTGCCCTACAGCATGCAGGGAGAGCTGGTGGAGGCCTTCAGTAAGTCCTGGGCTCTGTTCTGAGGGTGGGCGAGGGGTTTGGCAAAGTAGCCGAGGATTCTTCACTAAAACCCGAGGTGTATTGGATTTTTCCCGAAATCCTTTTCCCTGCATTCTGACTTTTCTTTAACCCAACAAGCTAACCTCTTGCAATCCAAATCCATCCATGGGGAGAATTGGATTTTACACTCAGTGAGGAACCGGGGAACTGTGGAGAAAAGGATGGAAGAAAGAATACAGTCTGTATATGTTCATGAAGGAGATTGTGGTAAATGATCACGCATGGCTGGAATTGCAGGAGCGCCATGCGTAACGATGCCTAGATGAGGTCTTGACAAAACAGGATATAAACAGGACTGCTCCTGTGCTGCCTATGGCCTCTTCTCGTCTTTGTGCTCCGTAATCTGTTTGAATTGAGATTTAAGGAATAGCTTAGTCTTGCATCACGCCAGAGAGATTTAGCTCAAGGCCCCAGGGCTGCTGTCACTCTGCTCTGCGTACGCCCATGTGTGTGTGTGAGCGTGATTTTTTTTTTAACGGCCCCGCGAGACCCTTCATCCGTGACAGAGACCTGATACAGCTCCTGCAGGCTGTGCCACAAAGGAAGAAAAGAAAGAAGTGGAGTGACACACAGTTTGAAAATGGTTTTTTTGTTTGAAAGCCGCTAAGTAGTACTAGATAAGTAGTGAAAGGAGGTTTACAAAAGGCCTCTAAGATGAATTGCAGCAGATATTCTGCTGGCAGTGATGTGTTAAGTAAGATATAAAAAGTAATGTTTTGGTCAGTTATGATAGATGACACCAGGAGGAACTGGAACTGCAGAGTGACTCCGCCTCAAATCTGTTTCTGATCCACACTGACCTCATTGTGGGAATACAAACTCAAATTCTTTGATTGTAAATCATGTTTGCTGTGTGGAGAACATCTGCTGTTCTCTCTGCTGCTCTATGCCTCGCTCACACTCACATGCACACAGGGTGGACTGTGTTAGCTGGTGACGTCAGCTTTTCTGACTCACTCCTCGCGCCATCAGACTTAACACACCCTGTGTATGTCCAGCTGCCTTCAAGAAGGACACTGAATTGTACTGTATATGTGGTTTTCTCCTCCTATGTGTGTGACCTTTGTTTTTTTCTGACCACCTTAACTTGGTATCCTTCTGAATTTTGTGTTTGTTTTCATTTGTTGGGGTGATGAGTGAAATGTGTCTTAGCATATATCATACTCTTTCCCTCTGCATAGTACTTCATCTTCATTTCCCTTCACTCCTCAGGTCTTTACCACACTTGCCAGCAGCTTATCTTTACTATTAGCCACTTTTCTCCCTCCTCTAATCTCTCTTTTCTCTCCTTTCAGAGATCAACGATCGGGAGCAGCGCTTCCAGACAATGAAGGACATTCTGCGCCGCTTCCCCAAGGAGAATTATGAGGTCTTCAAATATGTTATCAGCCACCTGAACAAGTGAGTGACTGACGTCCTCTGACTGTGGTGCTGACTGCACTGCTGGTCGTCTGGTCATATGACCCAACGGTGACATCACTGAAATCACCACACTTACAGAATGTGGGTTTTTACTGAGGGTGATCTTTGGCACTTGAACATGACACCACTGAATCTTCCACTGATCATTCCTATGTATATCTTGATGCGAGTGATTAAATCCTATTTACTTTTCAAATAACATCACCCTAGTTACTCCATGACCATACAATATGTTGCAACTGCATTAGCTGAAACTGACATTTGGATGAGTCAGAGTTTTAGAATGTTTATGATATAATTTGAAACAGTTGATAATTTGTTTATAATTTTTATAATTTGAAACATCCCTTCCAGTTCTAAATCAGAAAAAAGTAGTCATAATTGTCTTTTACAGAATGTGATTGGTCATTTAGACATATATTAATACACACTGGGACTGGGGCTGGTGTAGCAGCAGGACAAGGGCATGTGGGAGTAACTATTAACGCTTTGATTACTCTGTTTGGTTTCTTTGTGTTCACTAGGGTGAGTCAGAGCAACAAGCTGAACCTGATGACCAGTGAGAACCTGTCCATCTGTTTTTGGCCCACTCTCATGAGGCCAGACTTCACCACCATGGACGCTCTGACGGCCACACGTACCTACCAGACAATCATTGAGAGCTTTATCCACCAGTGCTCATATTTCTTCTACAATCAGCCACTAGCTGACGGCCTCCCTGGCTCGCCCTCCTCCACACTCTCCTCAGGCGGAGGAACCTCAGCCTACTCATGCATGGCTGGAGGCTACTCATCCTCACCGACGCCGTCCCCGACTCCCTACGTCCTTCCCGCCACCCCTCCTGTAATCCCACACTATGGCCCTCCGATCCATCATCACCATCACCATCAGTCCCCGTCACATTCCCCACCTCCTACGCCGCAGTCCCCACTCCCAGCCCTGCTTCCACCCTCACTGCACCCCCACCACCCTCCTACGGAACAACACACACTGTGAACCAGGGATCAAGGGAACGAGAAGGAAAAAACCAAGAAGATAGATTCAGAGAGATTGAAGGGTTCAGAGAAAGAGATTTTGAAGTCTGCTAAGGAACCGAGTTGAAACCGGTAAAGGAGATAGGAAGATGGGCGAGATTAATTGAGATGCAGTATGTACAGGGAGAAAACTACATGTTTTGGGAGACGGGGTTGTGTCATCCCCCATTGCTTGTAGACAAATGGACACACACACACACACACACAAGGCAGAAAAGGGGAAACTGATGAACTGACTTTGCAATCTGTCTTCCACCTCGATGCTTTATCCCCATGGCTCAGTCTCACTTCATTTAGACTCGCCCTCTTTGCCTTATAAAAATCACAAATACACAAGCGAAGAGTGAAATGTTGCCAGTAACTGCTAATCGGACTCAGGGACAGAGTCAGAAGTATACCACGGGGGTATGTTAACTCTGTTGGTTAGATTGCCTCACCACACACGCACACACACACACACACACACACTGGGTGGCCATTGTGCCTCCAGCAGCTATTCTCCTCATCATTCCCTTAGCCTCCAAGTGTACAGTTTTCATGGGCAGTGCCTGTTTTTTTTTTTTTTTATGTTTTTGTTTTTCAAACACCATACCTAACTGGAGGCCATGGCAGGGAGGAAGTGGACTGTAAGTCCTCAACGCATATTTGTTTACTTCACCACAAGTAAAAAACATGTTACTACTCACCCAACAGGATGTTCCGTCTTCTGCAACTCACAAATTCTTATCTATCAACCCATCACACAGCCACACACACATGCACGCATACAAAGACAGTTTCAGTCAAGGCAGTATGCCAAGCACAGAAAAAAAAAAAAAAAAACTCAACCGACTGGATCTTCTGTGCTGCAGATTGGGGCAAAGCATTCTGGGAAGACACCTCCCAGTCTCTCTGTTCTGAACTTCACCCTCATGCCCTCTCCTTGTGAACATATGAAGAGGTGACTTGCAATTTTTAAACATTTGATTAAATCATTAACATTGACTTTCATATATAATTTAGTGTGACGTCCTCTCCTGTCACCCAGTGAGTGTGTATGTGTCTGTGAGTCTGTCCATCTGTCAGGGTGCTGTGTTCATTTTACTACCCAATGAGTGCTACAGTTTTCAAAGTAAGGACCTTTCAAAAGCACTTTTTCTGAGCACTTTCAAGGAGCTGCCATGAGCAGCCATGACATGACAACAGCCCCTTTACTCTGTCAGGCCAGTCGACTCACGCTCTCTGTGGGACCACACCACTGACATCCAGTGGTCGATGTTGGTATTGCAGCCATAATCTCACTTCAGCCACCGCATGGGCGTAGCACCCTTTTTCTGTTGTGGCTTTTGTAGCATCGGGTTCTCTACTTGGTAAAATTGTACGATATGCTCTTATATTTCATTTTAAGAGATCACGAATACTAAAACAACACAAATCAAGTGAGAGGATTTCGATCTCTGCATGCGGCCACATTCCAGTTAAGACGTGCAGTGAGTAGAATTGCCTCTCTGCTTTCTGATATTTTCTACTTTACGGTGGACAGCGGCATTCCACTCTTTTCAAGAAAGCATCTCAGATATCATATCTGAGTGAAAGTACATGATGCTTCAGGATCTTGGCACGATGTAGCATTGCAGGCAAGAAAGTCAGGTCCAGGTTTGACCGGTGGGAGGCGTTTTTTCATTTGATTTCATTAATAACCACTGCTGGAGCACACTGTCCCATTAGGATATATCTTCATGCCTCTGTAAAGAAAACCTAATTTGTTTAAATGTGACCACGATACCAGACTGCTCCAACTGTTATTGTTAGGCCATCACATCCCCATCATTCCCTGTCCAAGAGATCCTGTTGGGTCTGGGAGAGACAGAACAGACAGTCCATTCATTCATCTGCATGACTGGAATGGACCATCATGAATTCCTGGACCCAGCTAGTGGTTTCCGTAGAAACCAGTGAGATGGGCCTCGAGGAGAATTGCTGAGCCCTGATCGAAGCAGCTTTTGCAGTGTACATGATCACATGTACATTTTCTGTGTGTGTGTGTGTGTGTGTGTGTGTGTGTGTGTGTGTGTGTGTGTGTGTGTGTGTGTGTGTGTGAAGTTATGCGTGTTAATGTTAAGCAGATGCTCACCCGGGTGACTCATTCTATTAAACACACGAAGGGCATCTCTGCAGGTCTCAGCAGACTGTCCTCCCCAATTAGAAAAAAAAAAACAACCTCTAAACCAATCACTGAACTCTTTAAGGAGCTTATATCAGTCCACACTACCTATTTACAATGTGTGTGTGTGCGCATGTGTCTGATGGGAGATAAAGACTGGATGGGACTGAGCTAACATGATAGCCAGCTGTGCTTGGCAGACAGCCAGACACCAGCATGATCCAAACAAACGTGAAGGAGAGGAATGCAGCTCTCCTTGCGGTCATCACCCCGCTGTGTAACCCTGTTAGCTCGTCCAGATTACACACTGATCCTCAGAAAGTTTGAGAGACATAAGGGAGGGATGGGAGAGCAGGAGAGGGATGGGAGGCAAACAGGCAATGGGTGAATGGGATCTTTATTTGGGAGAAAGAGACAAAGGAGTGTTGACCACTGGTACTTGTGTGTGAACGCAGTGGCGTTCCCTGTGTATATCAACGTGTTAATACTGAACTGACTGTGAGGCAGCCAAAGACTGGAAAAAGGGTTGAGGCAGAGCTGGGAGGCGAAGCAACAGAGAACATTTGAATTCAAAATGTGACTTCAGTTCAATGATATGTGGCTGCATTGCTTTTTTTGTTTTATTTTTTTTGCAAACAATGGTGACAGATGTCTGTTAAGTTAAAATGAGAAACAGCAAAGCTATATTCAAATGGTTGTTTATTGGTATGTTTGGGAAAGGAAGGGGTCTAACACTTTGCCCTTTAGTCAGTCAGTGGTGATAGAAAAAAAAAAGCTTTTTATGTTTTATTTTAATGATTAAAAAAATACAATGCATTTTTAACAATTCCTTTGTGAACGATCTAGACAGCAGCCCAGTATAGTGCATGATTTCTTCCGAACATGGAAGAGGGCTCCACCACTCTCATTATTTAAGAGATGGTAAAAAAAAAAAAAAAACTAGAAATAATTGGGAGGGAGGAAATTTAAACAAGAAGTACTGTAAACACAAATGATAACAAGAAGACAGTCATTTGCTGAATATGGTAATTTGTCTCAATGGGAATGGTGTATACAGCAAGGCCTTATGTGATCTGTATCATAGTTAATAAATGAAATCTTGTAAACATCCTGCTTCTTGTCTCATTTGTCCATTACGACCTCCTGAGATGGTTCACAGCAGGTCCTGAGGAGAGCTATGAAAAGCGCATGTATGGACATTGATAAGCTGTTAGGGTGAAGGTGTTATCTTTGTACTTGTAGCTCTAAAACACATAAAAACAGAACTCAAAGCCTCATTTATATTCCATTGGTACACATAAACTCTGTGTTCCCCACACATGTACGTACTGTCAGGCAGAACTGACAGTACATGTGTGGCTGAAGGCGCCTGCTCGATTCCAGGCAACACACATCTTCCTACTGACACGTGCTGACCACACGTTTGGCAGTGTGTCACTGTCCGACAGCTCTGATTAAGATGTGTGTTACACTGGCTTGTACCTCACTTTGTTTCACGCTTCTCATTACTTTTTGAGGGACGAGTTCATTGCAGCCTCAGTGGATCGTCCTTGTCCCCGAGAGAACGGCCTCAGTTGCTGCCATTTCAGGGCGATGTAAGGACTTGGGTCCCTGTGAGGGTGACGTGAAGGCCTCACTGCCATTTCATGGTGCCCTCATCTGACCTTTTCATTGAGTCAAACCAAAGGAAATCCATGTCCATGACCTTTGAGGAGCATCTCTCTATTCTGGCACACGAAAGGAAAAAAGAGGGTGATTAGGAGTGAAAAGGGCAGACTGTGTGCACACAGGACACGTGACCCTTGAACTCTAACCTTTAAGAGGTGTCATGAGGGAGAGTGGCGCTTGATCGAAAGTCAAAAATGGGGATCAGGGAGTGAATTGTGCTGATAAACACTCATTTGGTTTACTAATGCAGAATTACTATAATTACTTACGTTATTTCAGTCAATAAAAATGACAAAATCAGTTCCATCTCTTGGTTTTTGCTGTTCCTGCTTGTGCGTACGTAGACTGGCCGCTAGGGGGCTCACCTGCCCCACCTCTTCACCGCCCGCCCGCTGTATCGAGTTGACGGAGGCGAACGCACCTAATTGATTGGGTCAAGATTTGAACGTCAACCGTGAGACGACGTTTTAATCCCGCTGCTGGTGAGATGCATAAGGATGGGAAGGACTTTTTTTTCCCTGCCCTCCTCCTCCTCTCTCTCTCTCTCTCTTTCACACTTTCACAGTTTTGAAGTTAGAGGGGAAAATGTGGTTCAGCTGAACTTCAGAGATAAGTGGTAAACCGCTGAATAAAGACAAGAGAAATTAATCCATTGTTGCTCAGCATTATGCGCAAAGCATGGATTAAAAAAAACAAAACAACAACCAAGTTTGGAGGCAGACAGGAGGGAGATGTATGCGGGGAAAGAGACGCTTCGTATGACGAGTCGAGGCACGTAGCTCCGCTCAGCCGTGTCTCTGCGGCCGGCGGGCGTGCAGCTGCGGCGGATATTGAATTCAGATGCGGCCTGTCTGTCGGTGGCGGCCGCTACAGGTGGAAATGCTCTTATCAATACGGACTGTCCGAGCTGACTGCCGGCCGATCCGTCTCATTGATGCTTTCAGGAGCTCCTGGACTCCCTCTCCTCCCCCAGGAGCCCATTGATTAATGTCTGGGTCACACTGGAATTTCCATATTGATACCTCGATTGATGACGGCGCTGCAGGAGCGAGTCATATTGACCAGGTGGAAAGTGATACGCTCTATGCACAAGTACACTGTTTGGGTGTACTTGTGCATAATGGGGCGTGTAAGCACAGGAGATTTAGGTTGAAAAATGAAGTGCAGCAGGTTGGTGTCATTCGTGTTGTTCAGCAGCTGTGATGGCCGAAAAATAAGACTACAGCAGATGAATAGCTGCATTTTTATAGAGCAGTGAAGAACCTTCCTTATACTCACATTTACTAAATACTGGCTGACACAAGCTGCTAACACGCATTGGCCGACTGATGACAGCTTCAGGAGATTTTTGGGGTTCTTGGTTAACGACATGTCGACATGGACTCTGGGGGAACCGGGATTCGAACTAAAAACCTTCCGATTACTGGACTATCCCCTCAAATCATGTAATCATTCTTTAAAGGTCGCCCGTGGGAAGCCGGGTGCTTTTATTAAACATGGCCACACTTTCAAATAAGTAAATGTGTGTTGGATTGTTCTTGTTTTACTTCCGATTCGCTCAAGGCACAGCAGACATGGTAGAATAGGGTCACTGGTAATTCACGTGTTTCAGGGTCCACGGTGCTCATGTGGTCCTGTCAGCAACGTCCTGCTGTGTGATGATGTGCTGCGTCTTTTCAAAGTAGCTCTCTTTTTCTTTATTCTGTCAAGTGCACACGATGTCTAATGCAGAAC
>CAAKHB010007837.1:66233-85094 GCA_901007665.1 Aeoliscus strigatus
CCCCCCCCCCCCCCCCCCCCCGCCGCACACGCACACACACACACACACACACACACACACAACCTTTATGTTGTTTTGGAGCGAGCGCAGCGACGTGAGGGAGAGAGAGATTTGAAACTCAGACCACGGAGTAGACAGCCTATCAGTATTCAGGAGAGAAAGTGAGTGATTGAGGGGGAGAGAGAGACGGAGAGAGGGAAAAAGGAGGAGGGGGTGATGTATCAATATTCTGAGTAGTGTTTGAGGGCAAGGGGAACGAACAGAGGAGAGGTGGAAGGGGGGAGCATGAAGGGTGATTGGTGGAAGAGAGAGAGTACTGAGTGTAATTATTTCTTCACATATACTCGGGCATGTTCATGTGTGAGTGCTTGTATCATCAATACTGGTTGATTATTAGTTGTTTATTGAGTCAGTCGTTTCAACTTCGTCCTTTTTTGGTGCTAATTAATAATGATGTTAGTAAATTCCTAAAAACATTCAACCATTCATTCGCAGAAACATTTTCAATCGGAACGGGAGCCACATGCTCAAGAGGCGTCCATGGGTGAACACCCAAACTTTCTAGGAATATCCTGCCTGAAATGTGAAGCAGCAGGCTGCTGGTTTTGCCACGTGACAGCATCAAACAGTGTGTGTCAGTTGTGGGTCAAGAGGTCATGAGGTTATGACGATGTTTGAGCTGGTGAATTTGTTTGTAATCGGACAATGCCGATACTGGCTTACGCTACATTTCTTCAGGAAATATTTTACCTGACAAATGTGGCTTTTAAGTGATTTGCAGACTTTAGACCCAGTTTGTGATTGTGGATTGTCTTTTTTTTTTAACTCTGCAGTGACACAAAGTATTCTGTCACTGCAGGAAAATTGATGCCAACTTTGTTTTTTTTTTGTTGTTGTTGTGTTTTTTTAAACACATAAAACAACTAAGATTTAGGTGTATGTGACAAGGGCCCCTTGTGGCGTGGGAATTATGTCTTTTATGTCTCTGAAGTAAAAGTGCTGTGACAATGGATCAGGGGTTATAGGCTTGGCAGCCTCAGTCCATTAACGCACCAACACCTACATGGACAAAAGTCGCGGTGCGTTCAAAGACTTTTTGACCAAAATATTCTAAAAGGGTGTGCACAGACAGACAAAAGTTTGGCTGGGAATGTCTGGAAGTGAATAAGAGTCAGCGACGTCCTTTTCAAGGACAACAAACAACCAGTTTTTGTGTGCACGAGTGTATTTGTGTGTAGTCACAGTTTACAGCATATTGGATGTGATGGAATCTCCTACTTGTTTCAGTCATCCTCTTCCCTCTCTCACCTTCTCGCTCTCTTTTACTCTGGCTGCTAATCAGCATTTGAAAGGCAGCTTTGACAGTGAGAAAGAAAGTGAGGGGGGCACAGCGAGGCGGGGGTAAACGAAAGCATGAGACACAGCGAGTTAGGGAGGGAGAGCCAGAAAGAGACTGAGGCGAGGGGCTCTACAAGCATGCCTTTTATATTTACTAGTGACTGTGAGGGAGAGAGGGAGCAGCTGAAGGCAGAGACAACTGGTGTGCACGGCTTTCCCAAGAGGAAATGAAAAGAAAGAAGCCCAACGAGGAGAGTGAATGAGTGAGCGGGAGAGAGGAAGGGTGGGAGGGAGCATGCTGGCTGGAGAGAGAGAGAGATGGAGTGAGAGAGGGAGAGCGAGAAAGAGATTCTCACACTGGCTGTGTCCTAATCCGAGTCCATCTCCAGGAGGCAGCGGAGCAGAGTGTTAGTGAAGTGAGTCTAAGAGCCAAGGAGAGCTGCATCGGCTCCACTCTCCAGCAAACACACACACACACACACACATTCTCTTTCTCACTCACTCTCGTACACACTCTCTTACAACGGGAGTCCACAGTGTGTCCGGCTGCGTGGTCAAGGCTTTTGTGAAAGTGAGGGGATTGACGCTGCCCCTGTCCCTGCCCCCTTTGGCTCACACACACAGTGTTTGTTTGCTGTGCTTAAGATCGAGGTGGTGGAGGAGGAGGTGGTGGTGGTGTTGGCGGCGGCGGCGGCGCTGGTGGTGGTGGTGGTGGTGGGGGCACCGGTAGGGCAGAGCGAAGGGGCAACGGAGAGGAGAGGAAGAGAGAGACAAAGTGGATCAGAGCAAGAGCAACTGAACGCTGGAAATGCCCGTCAGGTGAGTAGATAACGGATCTAACTACTTACACTCAACACGCATGCTTGCATGGATTCACACACACACACACACACACACACACACACAGTTATTTGATCAGATTTGGGCTCTTTGTCAAAAAAGGATGATATCACTGTGATGGAAGTCCATTTGACTGTCACTGGTTTGAGACAAGTTTTCTGTGGGAGAAAATATCTGTATAAGTTTTACTCACATTTAGAAACAAACAGAAATGTTACATGACTTTTTTCTTCTTCTGTCAGAATAAATTGCTGCAGTGGAAAATCAACTTCATATTTTTCTTAAATAATAAATGGAAGCATTAAATATCTAAAACAGGACCCCCTTTGGTATTTTTTGTACATTTCTAGTATGTAAATCATACAAATTTACATAATTTTGGCATAAAAAGAACAAAACGATCATATTCTTATAATGATTGTTGATCTCTTTCATATGAATAAACGCTGATGTGGCTTATTGAACATTTCTTGGTAAATCTTATCCAGTACATTTTTAATTAAGGGTTTTAATGCAACGAGTCTAATCTTCACTTTTCAGATAAGTCAAATAATTATTTGTGTTGTGCTTTCTAACCTCAGTGAGTGGCCAGCCACTTTCAAATGAATTTCAATGTGTTTGTGTGTGTGTGTGTGTGTGTGTGTGCATGTGTGTGTCTGTGTGTGTCAGAAGTGGCTGCATGTCCGTCTCCACCTGCAGAGGCAGAATTGGTCACAGTTTACTGGCTCAGTAACATTCGCTGCCTTCAGGGTGTTTGCAGCAGGTGGTCCAAATTGGCAGAATGACTGTGACGAACACACAGTGTTGGCTGCCGCTGTAAACGAAAAAACATCAAGCTATCACATTGTAATTTCAGATTTTTTTTCATGCTCTTATTGTGTTTGGCAACTTGTAAACTGGAACAAAAAGTCAGACGTTTAGAATAGTGGAACATTCCTCCCAACACACAAAGGAGAAAAGTGCATGTGTGTGCAAGAGAGCAACTTCGGAGCAAACACGCTGGTCTGTTAGATCTCCTGTGTTTGTACATCTGCATCTGTTCAGATGTTTGTGTTCAGTGTTTTTTGAGAGTCACGTTTCCTGAACATTCTCCTGAAATCTGTGTCGTTTGCCTTGTATAAAATGCGCTGTGATTCTTACGCCCCCAGAGCATCATTTGCACACACACCTGCTGAGATGGCAGGTGCTTCACATAAATTCACACCAAATAACTACCTGCAGCACAGAATCACCCTTTCAGAAGGTGTCAGTATGAGGTGTGGAAATGTTACTGGTAGCAAAAAAAAAGAGTTTCATTTTTAGTCATTTTCTGGCCAAATAGATTTGTTGTTTTTCTTTTTCCCAATTTTCACTTCAGTGTTGGTTTTGAGAACTTCAATAAAAAACGGATTGCAGATGCTGACAAGAAACAGACCCGTGTCATCACATTTGTGCACGGTAGAGTTTGAGACACTAAGTCTTGCCATCGGGTTTCAGTTCCCATATGTGCAATATGCCTCGGTTGTGACCTACCTTTAGGCCGTTTTATTAGACCCAGACACAGGCGTCTTCCGTGGTTCTACATTTCATACCAACAGACATACGTGTGTGTGTGACCAGTTTGGATTTCTTTGGGAAGAAATTTACCATGGTCTGAAATCGGTTGAACAACAGGATCTGTAGATAAGCATCACTTTTATTTGCCTGTATCGGTACTTGTGTGTGCACTTTTGATGATCCTGCGACGTTTAGGTCTGTTTTTTTTAACGAAATCCTTCCGAACATTGATAAAAAACATGAAAAAGGGCAATGAACGCTTTTCATGACTCACCCTTGCAGGTAGATAGACACCCCTCCTTTCCTTTCTTGATATTTGTGCCTTTTTCTCTTGCTTTCTTACACACACACACACACACAAAGGTGGTCAGTGTGTAGTGTGTTGACAGACAGCCGCATACACACTTCTTGCACTTGCTTGTTGTGCATGTATGTGTGTGTGTGTGTGTGTGTGTGTGTGTGTGAGGAGCGTTGACAGACAGTGTGTGAGTCTGTGACAGAGGGTGTCAGCGCAGTGTCAGGGAGATGTGTTTAGTGTCACACTCTGCTGACCTGATCTCCGGTCGGACTGTCCACTTGGGCCCCGCTGTGGCTCCTTACATAACCCCCGCTGTCATTCACACACTGGCCTGAAGGGATCCAATGGCCTGCACCCGCGCGCACGCACACACACACACACACACACACACACACACACGGCCAGATATGCACACAGTATAGACTTCTTGCTTAACAGAAGGTAAATGAATGCATTTAATATTTCAAAGTTTCAACCAGTCCTTCTTTCATGTCTTCATTTTTCCTATATTTAAATTCTCTTTCAACTGTAATATGACACAGAAGTAAAAGTACATTGACAGTAAAACTCTGTGTGAGGCCGGTGGGTTTCTCCCGCGTGTTTGGAGACACCTGCACGTTGAGCATGTCCCACGAAGCATCTGACACTGTCTGAACTCTGACATTTGCACCAGGCTAATTGATGTTCCAGTATTAGCATGTGGACTTCTCTGTGTGCAGAATGAGAAAGTGCTTTCAAGTTCCTGCTATTCGGTAACACATTAGCATGTGTGTGTTGGGAGAGAGTGAGTGACCCTGTGTGCTGCGCTTTTGGCCTGTGGTTATTTGGAGGTCAGTGCTGATGTGGTCTCTCCGCCTGCAGGAGTGGATTTACCATCTTTAGCTAGATAGAGCTCCGCATCCACTTCGCTGACTCTTCCACATTCAGAAGAAGTGTCTGCATCACTGATACCTATACTGGTTGTTTACAAATAGGGATTAAACATTAGAAACACTACTTATAGTTATTATTTGTCATTTTAAACTCTGCGCGTGACTCATGAGTACATTTTAAAGTTTTTCACCAAAATACTCACATATTATATTGTATATCGAATTAATATGTTATAGTTTGTATTACATCTAAAATTATAACATGTGAAATTGATTTTAAGTAAACGTAATGAATTCAGAAAAAAAAAAACTGCCGTTGTGGAAATGCATATTTCTGCAGGATATCATCGTTATTGTGCTGGTTAAATCCTTCTCCTTACTTTTTCGCTTTCTGTGAACCGCAACGCGTGCGCTTTCTTTCTTTCAACTTGATATTTGTGAAAGTGCAGGTGAAGTGAAACATTTCTGTTGTGTATATACAGGCCGAGGTAGATGGTAATTCTGACAGACGTGGATTGAATTCTGCGTAGCTACACGCCTATGAGGACTGGACATCAAAGCACGGCTCACCAAAGCTCCCGTAATAAAAGAGGAGGGATAGAGAGATATTGATTACCAGGGGTGAACATTAGCCAATCTCTTTCTCCTCACCTTTTCTCATCTATGTCTTCATCCTTCCATCATTTCTCTCTCACTCCCCTACTATCTAATTTGCCTCCACCTCTGCGTATGCTTTCGCCATCCCCCTTTGCTCTTCAACCTCCTCGCCCACTCCCCCTCTCTAATCATTTATTTATCACTGATCTCTTTATTCTGTGTACTTCCAGTTTAGGGATGGTCCACACTACGAATGCACTGCTCACTCACTCTGTCTGATATCATCATTCTTTTACATCCTTTTCGAACCCTCCTCTTCCTGCTCATCACTGCAGAGATACCTGGGGGCGGGCGGGGTCACTCTGGTCCAATCTAACGCTGTATTGATTCCATTAGATAATTAATGACCCAGGCAGGGGCCAGGGAGGAGCAAAGAATGGTTTAGAGGAGAGGGGGTGCGAGGTTGATGGGAGAGGCGAAAGGGATGGAGAGGGGAGAGAAAGGGGGAGGTGTCAGGGCCCTTGAGAGTTGGAGAGAACCTTGGATTGGGAATGATCCAGAGTCGTCAAGGTCAACCACAGCCGCCGCTCTGATACGGACGCAGAATGCGGAGCAAGTGCAAATATGGAATATTAAGAGATGGGTGTGTGTGTGCGTTGGGGGGGGGGGGCATGTGCAGCAGCTGTCGATTGATCAGCAGCTGAAAAATTGTACATTAAAAAGTCTTTTGACTTCCAAATCGTGAGGTCCAACCACGGACGTAATGCATGATAAGTAGTTTTTAGCCCTCCAACCAGAATACCAAACTTCATCTCCCCAGACGCCCCAGACACTCATTTAAAACTACCCAACAACATGAAAGGCAAGATAGAAAACTAGCTACATCAAATATTCTGTTCATGTAATTTCCAACCATGTTTTCCACATCTTATGTGATATTGGATGTTCAGTGTTTGGTTAAAATATTATTCGGAGGAATATCTTTCATCGCTGTTCCGTGTGTAGACCAGTTTTACCTTCAGTTTGTGATAATGATCCAAGAGTTAGCTCCGAGTGAGAGAGGAGCGCCGTCGATGAATCAACTTCTGTAAACATGTCCTGCTTTTATTGGAGACTTGTGTGCAACAAGGTGGAGTGAGAACTGTTGCTCTTCATGTGTTATTCTTTGTGCTATGAACTGCGCTTTGTGCAGATTTCTGTCTTGCGCTCACCTGTGTGTGGTTGTGGCCACGTGCACGAAAACTCCAGTGGGCCATGAGCGCTCCTCTGCCTCCACATTGACAGTCTTGGCCCGACTCTGCATCGGACCCCAGGGGTTGGGGAGATGAAGCATAAAACAACCATGTATCTACCTCAGGGAGCCGGTGGCATGCAGAGGGGCTATTGTCTCTCTGCGTGCTGTTTGACTTAAATGTGTTCATTTGCCTGATGCCTCTGACTCCCTTTGGGGTGGGTCGGCTCAGGGAGAGGAGGGGCACACTAATGAACCTCTGACAGCTGGAGGCCCTAATTAAACGTCCCTGTAGAAAATAAACAGAGCGGGAGCCAAGCGAGCAGCCAGAGAAACGTGCAGCAAACAGCGGCTGTGAACCTTCGCCGCAGTGCCCTCCTCTCTGTTGCTGTTGAGACCGTGCCAATAGAGCAGTGTCTGCACGGTCGACGGCTCAAACCCTCACACACATGCACACTTGCGCGCTCATGACTATGGCGCCACATTGCCCACATCAAGGTTACAGGTTGATCTCTATAATGTATTTTATGCTCTAAAGTCACACTTTCATTTCCCTCACATCTTCATCGCTGCCGTGACAGAATAGATTGAATCAGTTGTCCTGAGCAGCTGGCTTCTTTGCAGTCTGACATTCAGACGGTTGCGCTGTTAGCCATCCACGGCATTAGCAGTCAAAGTGGTGGGGTCCATTTGGGTGAGTGCAATAATGGGCCGCCCAACCTGCGACAAGGTTATGAGGCTGATTGAATAATTACTGTGGAGGCCTCTGTCCATTACACCGATGTGTCCGTCCAGATAGACGGAAACATGCAGAGAGATAGAGCGATTGCTCAGGACAGAACGATGGAGGGACAGATTAGATAAGCACAGATAGGGTCAATTAAGAGATAAACATATAGGTATGGCATGAAGGAAGGTTGTGTGTGTGTGTGTGTGTGTGAGGCGGTGAAAAATTGAGAGTAAATTGTTTCCTGTCGGTCTTTTGATGTCACCGCCTGACTGTACGCGACCTCATTTGGCATTTAGTGCGTTTATCCAGGTGAGATACTGAAGGTGACAAAGGTGAAGTTGTTAGCCAGAGGTGCGATGCCCTCCAGTCATTGCTGTCTTCCATTCACCATCCCCTCTAAAAGGATGGCTGTCAATGATGCAGGCTGGGAGCAGGAGGGGGAAAAAAAAGGTTATAGGTTTCCTATAGTCAAATAAATCCTCAGCCTTTAAACTTAAGCTGAGGACAAAATATTTTGTCAATAGTAATGTCCAGGGAGGATTTGGAGTACATGGCTGCAGTGATCACTACATTTATCTGATTTCCACATATATTTGTCTTAAATGTGAATAAATTAATATAAACTAAAATATACAGGCTCATTTCTCTAAGAGCTAAATTCTTTTGCATCTTTTTTTTTCTTTTTTTCAAATGGTCAAGGCTCAAAGAGTGGTGACACCTGTTATTTAACTTGATATAGAAGTTCACAATTCACAAACTTTACACAGAAATGCACAGAGGGGTGATTCTCTGACCCCTGAGGGTCCATGTTTCAGTTAGTTCAGTATCCCTCTGTCCTCTGTCTGAAGTCAGCAGCATCTTCACCTCAAACCACCCCCATCCTTGTTTGGAAGCACTGAACATCTTGCAGATGAGTAAAAGTTTCAGTTTTACATCTAAATGTCTAATTTTCTCCACCAGAAAACAGCGCTTGCTGCAATGGACTCAAGGTGATGGTTCATCACTCAGCCGAGGTTCAGAAGTTGTTTTCTCCTGATATGTCCATCTGAAAAATGCCATTTTTATGTCATTATGTCTGTCACTCAGCGTGATGCTTCAGCGTCTCGGAGTTGCTCTGATGGCTGCAGACTTGTAAACGAGCATTAGCCTTTATGTATTCAGGCTCCATTTATTCGCAGCGTCTGATTAAATACAGTGTGCAGCGATATTGGAAGGACAAATACCCACAAAGCTCCCGTGGGTGTAAATCTTTCTGTTGATGATCCATCATGTTTGCAATTGAATCGAGAACTGTCTAAAGATCGTACCTTTTAAATACAAATGTCTCAATCTCCAGTCTTACAGTGACTCCGCTGCATTTGAAAATCGTGCAAGAACTTTTCATGCACACATTATGAGGTGGCTGTTTTAGTTCCCATTTCGAAAATGATATCTATCTAACTTTCTGACCTCTTCTGCTGAGGTCAAGCATAGTCATGCTCAAACTCAGACATGATTCATTTTCCTCTGCTCTGGATAAACCTCTTCTGGTTTCATTGAACGGATCCAGGCAGAGCAGAGAGAGAGAGAGAGAGAGAGAGAGGGGGCATCTCAGGCCCAAGGGCATGACACCACGGTGCTTGGGGCCACACTAGCCCTTTAAATGTCAACACGGAGTAGAGGGCAGAGAGATGGGTGAGGATTTTGTGGAAATTGAAGAACATTGGCAGCTGTGTTTGTGGGAGGTTCAGTGGCAGATGAAGCTGCAGCAGTGGATGAAGTGTTGGGAGAACTTTGCTTGAAACTCCAGTCTGTGTGCAAACCTTCTGAGATGTGTGATTTTCAGTTGAATTGCAACTCATAAGGAGAAATATGTTTCATTACCCAGCCAACAGCCCTTGACGTTTAAACTCCATGTACAGTATTTCTTCTCCAGATCTGAGCCCATCCAATAAAATTTACAAACTGAAGACAAAATGCCAGTTTTTCTTAATCTTATTTTAAACACAATATAATGTTTTCTGTGTAAAGGGTTGTGTACAAGTTCAGATGACATTACTCTGTATATTTCATACCTTTGGTGTTGAGTGAGAACACAATGAACTATTTCTCATAGTTTCTTTCACTAACTTTCTTTTTGCTTTTTGTTCCTCCCCTCTGATGGATCCTCAGGTCTAAGTCTGCCCTGTCCTCAGCCAATCACAGCCTTCGTTAACAGTGACGTTGGCCCACGATTGGAGGAAGGATGGCAACCATGCCGTTTGTCAGTGAGGGGAAGTGTGTGAGTGTAGAGTGGGATTTCCTACAAGGACTGCTGGCCAAGCCTCCCACCCTACCTTGGTAAGACACAAACACACACACACACACACATACACACACACTGGCTGATACAGTATAAGCTGCGTGCATGCCCGTGAATTAATGTGGGCAAGGTGAAATCCATGCATTAGCACCCTTGTACACACTGACAGCCTGAAAAAGAATTTCCCATCAATGAAGCAGCAGCCAGACGACATACACATGTTCTCCTCAGAGCTACATAGACAACCTGGATTGTTGCTCACCTGCCAATCGTGTCAGAGCTGCGAATTCCCTCCTCTTAGCAGGAGATTAAGTAAATTTGGTTGGAATTATTAATGGGCAGTCATTTACAGGCGGATATAAAAACTAAGCAGAATCAATGTGTGTGTATTGATTGTTCTCTGTGGCTCAGGTCGAGGCAGTATAATAATGAGATGTTACACACACACACACACACACACACACACACACACACACATCACAGGTGTTTGGTTGTTTTTACTTATGAGAGCTGTGTGAAATACAGCAGGTGTGACCTTTTATTAAGATATAAGACATAAACACTACATCTAGGTTTTTTCGTCTCTCTCGATCACACAAGCACGCATGCACGCACACACACACACACACACCTGTGCCTTGTATTATTGCTCTCGAATAAATTTACAACACAAACATGGGACAGAGATGCTGTTTGTTCTCTCTCCTCCAGTTCTCAGTCTCACTGACACACTAACACACACTCTCTCTCTCTCACACACACTCACACAAACACACACACACACACACACACACACATTATTCCTGCGCAGCACCGACACAAATTGTGAAGTGGCTGTGACAACATAATTCCACCGCTCAGGCCCCATTGAGGAGAGTCAATACCCAATCAGAGAGACAGGCTACCTGAGCCCTGGCCCCCCTCTGTCACTCTGCCCCTCCCTCTCCTATTGATCCCTCAATCACGGCCTCACAAGCCCGGGACCAGATGAGAGAGGGGGAGAGGGAGAGGAGAAGAGACAGAGGGAGGGACGAATGGATGGGGAGATACGCAGAGCGACTGTGTGCGTGTGTTCATATATGGATTTTAGAGCAAATGGCATTATTAGGACTCAGCTCTGCCAGATTGAAGAAGGGTGTTAGACTGTAATTATCAGGCCAATCGGCAAGAGATGGGTCAGATTGTTTTACTTGAATTGCAGCAGCAGTCCCCATAATATGCATTTACGAAATGAGTTTGTGGATTGATGCTGGGGTCATTCATATACCGTAGGATAAACAGCTGCTCGGTCAATGGTCTGACACCTTTACCATCTTCACTGATTCTATATGATTCATGTTCAAATTCATGCAGTTTGTCTCCCTCCACACCCTTTCCCCCCTTTTTTCTCCACCGTTTGGCCCTCAGCCTCCAGAACCTACGTAAAGAGAAGTCTCGCAATGCAGCTCGATCACGACGGGGGAAGGAGAATTTCGAGTTCTTCGAACTGGCAAAGATGCTGCCTTTGCCCGGAGCCATCACCAGCCAGCTGGACAAAGCCTCTGTCATTCGGTTAACCATCAGCTACCTGCACATGCGCACCTTTGCCAGCCAGGGGGACCCACCCTGGAGCCCTCTAATGGAGGGTGACAGCAACTGCAGCAAAGGTCAGCAAAATAAAAAAAACCATCCAAAAGGAAAGGTCTAAACTAGTTGAAGAGCTGATTATATTTTCAGATCTCTAGTAGTGAATTTTTCAGATAGTTGTTAATTATTTACATTTTCCTGGATTGTAATGCGAAAACTGCAGAGTAATAACTATCACTATAATATATATTCATCTGCAACATGTCTATACATTTCTCTTCTCAGCCCACTAACTCCACAGATACACCCCACACCCACGAAATTTCAGGCAGCTGTCCAGTCCTCTATCAGAAACTTTGTGTGTTCACCAGCCTACACATGTGCATTTCATCACAAAGACTTCCCTTTGGTTACTTTTGATCCCTTCTGTTTTTGTTGTGTATGTTTGAGCTCATGAAAAAGGCAGATGATGCACAAAGATGAGGAAACTACTGTTGCGATTTCTAATTACAGAAATTAACTACATAACAACGACAGTGTAATTATACAGCCTCCCTAATTGCTACTATTACTGTGGGGAAACGATGCAGCTACAGTACAATTAGAGGTGTGTGTCTGTGTGTGCATGCATGTGTGTGCGCGCCATAATGCTTGTTCCTATCTAATTTGAGTACTTGTGAGCAAAACAAAGTCATACTAATAGCATGTAAGTGTGTCCCTGTGGGGGGCCAGTTCTACCACAATATGCACCACATATCCCACAAAAGCTGCATTGGTTTTAATAGTATAATGAGTAGAGCTACTGAAGGTAGCGCCAAAGGTTCATTTGAGGTTGTCAGAAATGAGGGATTACCCAGAGATGTCAAATCTCCCAGGTTTCTCCTGCTGCCCTGGATCATTGGATGGGTGTGGCCAGACATGCAGACTTTCTCCATTCAAGATTATACAAGACAGATTAGAAAGGAGCACATTAAAATAGAATACAAATATTTACACAGATGAAAGGCATACATTAATAATGGTGTGAGATATTTACACAGAAATATGGGTGGCTGAGGATGAGAATGAAGTACACAAAGTGCGAGTCCCAGTGTGGTGGTCAGGTAGTGACTGTCAACAGAGGGGTGTGTGACACCTTTGTATATCCATTGTCTGTAGCATCTGCTGGTCTGTCCGTCCAAGGGAGAAGGATCCCTTTTTCTCTGGTTCTTCCTGAGGTTTTTTCCTCACCCTGAATAAGGGTCTAAGGACCGAGGGTGTTGTATGATGTGGACTGTAAAGTCCATTGAGACACTTTGTGATGTTGGGCCGTACAAATACAGTTGATTTGAAGGAATATTTTCATACATGAGTCTCACTTCTACAACGTTATTATGTTCTATTGTATTATGTACTATTGTTCTGATCAGGCAGACGTCAGAAATTCTGAATGCTGAATGTCAAAACATCTTGAATGAAGATATATTATTAATTGCGTTATTGTAATTATTTACCAAGGACAATGTTTTTTGTGAACATGTCACAAAAACTAACATTATCCGTCACTGCCACACAGTTGGTGTAAGCATTGTTTTTTTTGTTTTTTGTTTGTTTCTTTTTAAAAAAATCCGTTTCCTATGTCCACTGACTTATCAAACTTATCATTGCATTGTTGAAGAGATGACCCCACATTATCACCACATGACCCAGTCCACTTACTTGTGTTTTTCCCAAGTCAAAACACTCCAGTTAAGGTTGATTTTTACTCAGAGTGCAGAACTATGCAACATTTAACATATTCCCTGTAGTTCTTCTGTTGCTGTGTAAATGTGTCAGATGTGGTGTGTGCCTGTTTTATAAAAGGAACTTTGTGGGTGACAGAGGTAAATTAACATTTAACCCTGAGATTTTTGCATTACAAAAGCTTGTATCCCAAGTCTAAGCGGACTACATTGCCATGCTGACCTATGCTGCACACCTCACCTGCACCACGAATGTTTGAGGAAAGATGAACATGTGCAACAGAACTGCGGCGGCCGACTAGTCTTGTAGTTTTTGTACTAGTTTTGTAGTAACACAACCTCCGGGCACAGCTGTGATGACCTGAACTGTAACCTTGAAGACCCTTTTATTCAACAGAATCCAAAGGACCATTTCTTAATGCTTCTACCTGCAGTAGCAGATATGATGCACACATTTTCCATCTCAGTGTATTCTGTGTTTTGGATAAAAAAGGTTCTGTTCAGGTTTAGGGTTCCACATTAATTATAAATAATCAGCACGGTTACCTACAAGAAAACAAACTGAATAATGCTGCATTCTCATGGAATCAGGAAAACAGCAGACGGGGACGGGAGAGACATCGACATCGAAGCAGTTCGACAGAACCAAACAACAGCAAAACGAGCCCATGTGACATGTTTCTCTGTAGATGTCATATTGTTTACAGTATGACAGTAAATAAAATAACATATACAAATATGTTATTGTGTATTATGTAGTGTTTTTAGTGTGTGCAATACATATATGGCTATAAAATCAGTTTTTCTCCAGATATTGTATCGCAAACTGAAATTTCATCACATCCACTAGTGAATTACATGGCGGTAGACAGTAAAAGTTCAGATATTTTAACCTTGAACAGCATCGCCGTCTGCCGTTGCCATCGACAGTTTTCTCTGCCGGCCTTGCCAGTGTTTTACTGTTCTTCTCTCGACCACTAAAATGACCAAAAAAAAAATCCGGTCTGCCGTTTCCCTGATTCCATGTGAATGCAGAGTAAATGTTATTAATTTGTACGGCACCTGATTTCAAAAACATGCTTGATTTGTTTGATTTTCTGTTCGAGGACAGTCTAGACCTCTGGTTGTTGCCAATGCCTCTGGCCGGGTACATAATTTACAGAGAGCTGATGGTGACCACATGAAGTACTTTGAATACAATCAGATGCTCTCAAATACCCACAAAATCACCCTTGTGCTACTCATAAACTCATAATACATGTTCATTTTCAATTTGAAATGAAAAATGCTGACTTGTATTATGCTCGATGTTAATATACACGGATGTTTTACTTGGACAACACTG
Source organism: Aeoliscus strigatus (assembly GCA_901007665.1). NCBI lineage: Eukaryota > Metazoa > Chordata > Actinopteri > Syngnathiformes > Centriscidae > Aeoliscus > Aeoliscus strigatus. The sequence continues at coordinate 80,589 of CAAKHB010007837.1, forward strand.
CCCAAAATATTACCAGTTAAGTATTTACCAACTAACTCATCAGCTTTCAGTGGACATGTTCTTGGCACTGCTCAGGTCTCATTTCCAGAGATTAGACTGTGCACATTGAAGCCATAGTGCAAAGCCATCATATGAAAAAAAAAAAAGCATATCGTTATGGAGGAATCCATTGAGATGCTTCAGTATCTAATCAGCCATGCATGCATGTGAATGTCTGAGTGATGGCCAGCACGTGCACTTAAGCACAGCCGCGGCCGTGACTGTGCTCTTCACGCTTTGAATTATTTTGCCTCTGTGTTTTGTCTTAGAAAAGGTGTGGCCTCGCATGCATTAAGTGTGGTAGATAGAGAGTTGTAATGAATGTGAATCACAGCTGTAAATGTATGGAACCCTGCTGCAGCAGCTATGTGAAGGTTATTGACAATTGCGATGCTCTTAACACTTAACAAACTGCACCAGGTGCAACTGGAAGAGATTTTTACAATAATGTACTAATGTACAATTGTTAGATCGCATCCAGTGCTTCGCAAGAATTTTTACAAGCAGGTGACTCTCAGCAGAGCGCGGACTGAAAATGCGACACTAATTCGGACATCAGTTTGAACAAGTCTACCCACAATGCATTGGCAGGGTTTTAACTGTGATGCATGACTTTAATTCCGTTAGTGGAATGTGGTCTGAGCCTTGCTGAATGGGAGAGGAGGGGAGATGGGGAAGGGACAAATGAAAAAGGAATATAAAGAAAAAAAGGAATGCGTTCCTCCACATTCCCCGTTGTCCGCGGGTTTCTGGATGCAGCGGTGAGGGAAGGAAGGTCCAGGCTGGAGGAAAGGAGAGGGACGAAGTGAAGGGGAGGGGCTGGTGTGGCTTTTGTCTGCTTCCCACGTTTCAAAGCCAGTCTTGAAAAATGAATAGACAGAGGAAAATCAATTGCATGACCTTCACAGAGAGAAAGAGGGAGAGATTGAGAGAGCAGGAGATGGGGGGAGAAGGAGGAGAAAGACAGATTATAGAAGGAAGGAGCAAATGAAAAGGAAAGGCTGAAGGGAGGAAAAGTAAAGTGACCCATGCTGTTCATTTCCATTCAGTGAGTGCGTTTTACTTGTGACAGTGACTATTTATCCAACATATTCCATGAGACCCCTGGACTTTTATGCATCTTTTCCTCGATTGCCCGATTGCACTAAACTGTCTTTCGATTGTCATTAGTTGTTATTGTCCTTTATATCAAGACTTTAGTGAGCATGTGCACTGAACCTGATCTGAGAATCTTCACATCATGTTATTTCACCTCACATGTCTGACAGCTGAAGTGTGTTCTGGAGTGGAGCAAGTCATCAGGTTTTTTTTCCAGAAAGTCTGAAAATTTGATTTGGCCGTGTTGTTTTTGAATGACTGACTTTTGAATAATCCTCCATCGGGGTTTTCTCTCCGGAGTGGTGATGTGTTACGAGGATGTCGTTTGGGTATTGATTTGTGGGAGAAAGCTGTGTCTAAATCAATCATAATAGTTTGTATTCTATAACTTTGCTGACAATTATGTAGTTATGCAGTCATCCATTTCCTAAATATGAAGTAGAGCAATCGGCAAATAACAAGAAAGTACGTAAATCATGTTTTTAATAGCATTAACTAGAATTAACTCCTTTAACAGGTGCTTCATGGCAGCAAGCGAGCCCCCCCAGTCCCACAAAACAATAACAACTCAGCGGCAGCAGCGGGCCGACTGAAGTGTTTTACTGTCTCTGTTAGTGAGGTCAAACACACCTCTCCTGCCGAGTGCTGATGACATTGACTTTCATTCTGCCCCCACTCCCTCTCCCTTTCCTTTTCTTTCATAGCCACCATCTTCCTCGCCTCCCTTTTACCCCCAACACGCACACACACACACTACACACACGCACACACACGACAGATGCATTTCTTTGCGTTCTCCCTGCATCTGCCTCCGCTCTAACTCACAGCGTTAAAAGCAGCTGGGGCTTTTAAAGGAAGTTAATTGCACTCAAATTATGTTCGACCGCAAAAGGAGCGAGCGAATGACAAAGTAGAAGCAGAGCGATAGGGGAGAGATAGAGGAACAGGGGGAGGGATGGATGTCAGGGTGTGAAGATAATTGCACCAGAGAAGGATGCTGCGATTCGGGTCACTCTTTCCTTATCTGAATGTCCATCGAACTGCCGAAACATCACATTTGGATGGTGGTAAACAACTCGTCAGGGAATCATGCTCCTGTTCTGAAAGGTTGAAACAGTGGCCGTGCAGTCAAACTTGGGAGCCCAGGATGGATAAGAGGAACAGACAGAGGAAGCCCCTGTGACTGGTAGCTGTTTGGTTACCATGGCAACACCCTAACCAGGTTAAAAAGGTTGGCACTGTGGGGGAGGAAAGGAAGACTGTGTGTGTGTGTGTGTGGGTAGGTGGATGTCGAGTGTTCATGTGCATGGCCATCACTCATGAACTTAACTGGGACTAAATTATGTATTAGACAGAGGTATAATGAAAATCATTAAAATGAAATTTCTATCTTTTCTTCTCCTGGAGCGCTGGGGAGACCCTGAGAATTGACCTGCGAGTCAGACTATAATTAACGTGTCCGATCGCACCCTGTCCCTTTCTGTTTCTTATTCCCACAATGAAATTAAGACTCACAGCAGAGTCTCGGATAGAGATGGGTGGGCGACAGAAAAGGGAAGAAGAAAGGACCAAAGATCACAGGTGCACAAGCATGTAAATATTACCAGTGTGTGTGCACAGTGTCTTTATCGGGTTGGTTAGGAAAACGCTGAATTCTGTTCTGAGAAATGGGGTCAGACAAGAAAAGAAATCAGATGAGACAAGTTGACAACAAGTCACTAATTTTGATATTTTTTTGTTGTATTATTCAGAAGAAAGAAAGTCCGAAAAAATTTGATTTCTGATCCTTTTATGGACTGTGTCAGTAACACCTGTCCTCGAAAAGGTACGTTTTGGTCAAGCTGAATACCATTTTCTCAGCACTGCACCGCCTCTCCAAGGCATGAAGCAACTCTTATTTTGTGCGTCAACAACTTGGCTTGTTGTGTAGTTCTGTTGGAAAGATGTACGACAGGACTTGTATTTTCAACTCCTCCTTTTTTAAATTATTCAGAATCCAGTAGAAACTTATGTTTCACGATTCATTTCTGACCTCACCTCGTGTTTTTACTGCTTTGGTTTATAGTGTACAGTGATGTAATATTCTGTTTTTAACCATGTACATATGTTCAAGATGTAAAAGCAAGGCATTTGTTCAGATTTACGTCCAGTACTATTACAAGTGCTTCAGGACGTTTTCAGTTTTACTTTGGTTTAATCCTGATCCTCCTCCAACTGCTTCTACGCTTGCTGTCATGTGATGCAATATCACACAGTAGTTTTATTATTCTTTAGTTTAATATATATTCCATAGAACACAGCATTTTATTATTACCAGGTTTAAGCCACTTTCACTTTGCTTTTTTTCTCAAAAATAATATTTTAGTAACATCCGAAATGCAGGAATTAAACCTTAATAATAGCAACATACAGGTGGATCAAAGTACACACACACACACACACAAGAGTTCACAGACCACTACAGAAGGATCATTGTTCTCAGGGTAAGATACCAACACTGCTATGAGACACTCTCTCCTCACATATGCACCCACATGTGCGTGCACACGCACGCACACACACACACACATGCGCACACATGCGCACACACACCATGTCCAGTGTGTTGGTTTCCTGGCTGCCCCATTGTACCATGGCAGGCTTTAATAAATGGTCCTCTGTGAGTTTGTGTGAGTGTGTGTTCAAACTCATCCATCAGCTCCCCCTGGCCTCATGTCACATCAAGTGTTTCCTCTACCGGGATGACACTTCTCAGCACTACTGATCACCAGCATCACCTTCACTCCTCCTGGGATGTGTAACTTGAGCACACACACTCACTCACACACATACGTTCCATAAGCACCTTTTCATTCGTGTGACATGTGGAAACTAGCATCATGGGCTTTGTATGTCCTTTTTGATACTTTGTCATGTGCTCATGATTGCTTCCTTCAGACTCCCCAGTGCAGACTGACAGGCAGGCAGAGAGCGAGATGGGTTCCCCATCCCCCTTTAGGCACCGACTGGCTGGGCTGAAGGGTCCCAGCACCAGACCCCCTTTCATAGGCTTGAATGGACTTGCCTTATTTATATTCACACTCAGTCACACAGGGGGACCCCAATCTCACAATGCCACTGTGGCTTTGTCCGGCAACTCTGTATTTATGTGTGTGTATGTGTGTGTGTGTGTGTATATGTGTGTGTGTGTGTGTGTGTGTGTGTGTGTGTGTGTGTGTGTGTGTGTGTATACTGGTTGTTTGTGTGTTTGTGTGTGTGTGTGTGTGTGTGTGTGTGTGTGTGTGTGTGTGTGTGTGTGTGTGTGTGTGTGTGTGTGTGTGTGTGTGTGTGTATACTGTGTGTGTGTCTGTGCGTGTGTGTGTGTCTGTG
>CAAKHB010007837.1:85114-105470 GCA_901007665.1 Aeoliscus strigatus
CTGGTATTTGTGCTGTTTAATTGGAGGGCATGTTACTGCTGTGTAGTCTGTGCGTGAGAATTTGTGTGTGTGTGTGTGTGTGTGTGTGTGGGTAACACTAATGGAATGCCTCCCTCTTCTATTCACTGAACTCACATCACAAGCCAGCAGCTGGGCGTTGTGTGTTTTTTCATACACATCCAAGTTTGTGTGTGTGTGTGTATGTATGTGTGTCAGTTTGTGTGTTCAAATCCCTGACGTGTTTAGGTGTAACCCAGAGCAGTGCTTTCATTTTCCTGTCATAACGTGTATTGATTTCCCTTAGCCTTGCAGTGTAGTGAAACACAGACACATGCACGCACACACAAAATGTACATCGTGAGAGAGAAAGAGGTCTGATGATCCCAAAAGTCACAGGCATGCACACATTGATAAGCTCTGCGCACGCACCACACACACACACACACACACCTGACACACACACTCGTACATACACATAGTTTGTCTCTGTCGGACAGGGAACACTGTGTTCAAAAGCAGCCCTGTTGGAGTGAGATTAGTTCTCACATATGGTCCCCACTTCAGCAATCACACACTTGCAGGTGCACACGCACACTGTCACCACTCTTTTTTTCACATGAAACAGTAAATACGTCTGATTGCTAAATTAATCTTCCACATCACTGCAGCCCCTCGTGTCTGTGTTTGCTTGGAAGAAAGTGATCACTCTTGCCTTCTTCAGTGTTTTCTCATTTTTCCTTCCTCACCCTTTCTGCTTTTCTCATACCTATCTTTACACCCCCGCCCCCTCCTCTGGCTAACCACCTCCAACTCTATTTGTATTGTAATTGCCTCGGTAAACAGCACCACTTTGGCGCTGAAGCAGCTCTGATAGCTTGTGTTTGGGATGCATTAAAGAGTGGTGATGCAGACATGTGAGTGTGCACATGTGTGTGTGTACATGTCTTGTGGCGACTGAGAGTTGTGCATCACGCACTCATTTTGGTAGATTTTTCTGTTTATCAACAAGTTTTTCCTTCTGTTTCACTGTACATTCTAAGATGTAATGATACCGTATAATAAACCGCTGATCTTACACTTGTCATTTACAATTCAATTTGTATGAAATTATTATATAATAGTTGCATGGTTGAAATCCTTCATGTCTTCCATCTGGCTGATTAAGCTGTTGAAGACGGAGGATTGTTTGCATTATTGGTAATTAGAGTCAGTATTGTGGTGGTGTTCTGCGTGTTCTGACGTGTGTTCTATCTCGCTGCAGTAAGACGGTCGTCTCATTCCCTGGCCACTGACATGTTTGAGCAGCACCTCGGGGCACACCTTCTGCAGGTAACAACCAAATCTCTTATCTTACTGTTTCATGCTAATAATGATAATAGGTCACTCTGCATGACACGTTTTCTCCCAAAGCAATTAACAGTCACAGGATGGCTCAGTTTATCAACTGATGCCAGTGAATGAAGAGTTGTGTGGGTTTAAATCATGTCTTTCTGCCTCACATCACGTAAGCCTCAGATTCTCAGATGTTATTGTTGGCTAGTCTGACTCCTGTTAGGACTGACAGATGAATGGGGCCTGAAGGGGTGACTGCAGGGCAAGAAGGCTACAGGAGGAAATCCCAAAGATCAGTGCTGTGAGGAAGGTTAGAGACTGTGCCTTCAAAAACAACAGGAAGAAATGTCTGTTCGGGGTATTGTTATTATTATATTGCATAAGGGGATATGGAAAAACAGTTATGGATGGAAAAAGCAGGTGTGAGAACAGGTCCAGGGAGAAAAAATGAGAGACAAGTCATAGAGAATATCGAAGTGAGAAGTTGTGGTAAAACAAAGAAACACTACGTGTCTGTTCTCCTCTGGCATGCTAAAAGGAGGAGAGACTTTGGGAATGGCGCTGATAGAAATCAAATTAACGCTGCGGAAAAACTGTATGATTCTTTCCTCCCCGCCGTCCTCCCGCCGTAATAGCCTGATAATTGCACTTTAGTTCTCCAACATTCAGGCGGCTGGTTTCTCCCCACCACGACACACGACGCCCCACACCCCGGCCACACATTTGCATATTGGATGTGTCTGTTGCATAAATTACCACTGCCACTTTAAGCGCCGGCCCGCCAAAACAGCAATCATTCTTCCGGAGAAAAGTGGCTCTGGACTCTCTCACTGTGTGTTTGTGTGTTTGTGTGTTTGTGAGACAGACAGAGAGAGAGAGAGAGAGAGAGAGAGAAAAAGTGAGGTGTTGAGTCACTCCTGGATGATGCTTGTTATGACGATTAATATTATTCTCTGAAGCAGTCCTCTGTAATGGGCTGGTTGTATACCTTTCACTTCTCATTAGAGTCACTGCAGGCTGTAATGACTATTCTTCTGTCTGTGCCTGTATTTGTGTCTGCATCTGTCTGTGTGTGTATTTATGTACTATGAGTGTGTGTGTGTGTGTATTCACTAATGCAGGTCTTTTTGACAGCTGTCATCTATAGCTCAGGTGTGTGTAAGGGAATTGTTGCATATCTGCTACGTCTGTGCATGAGGGTATGATTGTGTGTGCTTGTTCGTGTGAGTGCTGAGGGGTTCTTTGTTTACTCAATGTAATTTATTCGATACACACTAATTGCCCTAATTGGTCTGTCTTGTTTCTATTTGCTTGTGTGTGTGTGTGTGTGTGTGTGTGTGTGTGTGTGTTTTCTTTGGCTCTATATGTGTACAGTCTCTGGATGGCTTTGTGTTCGTGGTCAGCCAGGAGGGACGTTTTCTTTACATCTCAGAGACCGTTTCTATCTACCTGGGACTTTCGCAGGTAAGACAGTACACCCACCCACACCCACACACACACACATACACACACACACACAATCATTTGTAGACATAGACATTTACACTATTGCCTTTCACCCGGTGACACTTCCATGCAGCCTCTGAGGGGTTTGTGTTTGTGTGTGTGAGTGTGAATATCTTTGACTGCACTCCTGGCGCTCATCTCTGGAGTGCAACTCTGGCAGGGGCGATGCTATTCTCCCTGCAGCTCTCTCTCCTGTCCTCTCTCCCCCTCCAGGTGCTCACCTCTGTTGATTGCCTGTGGCCTCTTGTACTGTGAATGTTAAGTCCTGCCATTTTGCCCAGATGCATAAATAATAACAGTAATTACTGGCCCAGCAATCAAAGTGTCGCCCCAGCGCGCTGGGCCTGTCTAGGGGAACAAATCGATAGGCATCTTAAAAGCCACATTGATTGTAGGGAGGGGGAAAAACACCAAGGGGGATGGGAAGATAGATAGAGACAGCCAGAGAGAGAAAGAGAGGGGGAGGAAAGGAGGAGAGGTGTGATAAGAGAGAGATGTTTCAAAGTAAGAAGAATAAGAGCAAGGGGGGGCGGGGGCAGAGGGAGGGGCTGGCGTTCGTCAGATGTAATTTAGAGTCATTTTAAATGTGGAAATTTGCTATGATTGAGGGTCTGCGCCCAGCGACATTAAATGATAAGCTCTCATTTTGACTACAATACCCACACGGTATGTATGGGTTAAAAGAGTCATCAGTCATCAGAAACATTTCCCTCGTCTAGGGTCGTGAAAAACAGCCCCTCCCCAAGTAGCTACGATGTAACGGTGAATAGATAATCAAAACTGTGTTCCTAAGTCTACACTTTAATGGGCAGTGTTCTTCAGTGACCTGTGTGTCCATTTTCATCAGGACGACTTAGAGATGCTCTGCTCCGTGTCTAATGCCTCACATTTCCTGGGACATTCAGTTTGTCCTGGATTTTCTATGAAGGATTTTTGTATGACACCGGGTCCCATCACAGACAGACACTGATGAATGAAATGAGATGAATGAACGAGTGAAAGCATGAAATGAATGAATGAATCTCTCACTACCGTCATGAGTCAACGTGACTATGCTGACGTTTGTGTAATCTCGGAACAGGACACTCATTCAGTAGCTGTAACGGGAAATTACCTTTTGTACATCTTCTTACTTGTTGTAATCATAATACAGCTTTAATGAAGAGCAAAAGATTAACAAACCTTCTGCCATGTTATGTTTGTTGTGGACTGGTCTGACCGAACTGATCAACATGACATCTTTGGAGCTGCTGCAGACTGACACGTCATATAGTATTTGACACTTCATATGATTAAGTAATAAGTTTAGTACATTTAGTAAACTTTCTTTAAATAATTTCACAGCCAGAATGAAGATACAAATTACACAATAAGTATTTGAAATGGTCATATCACTAGTGTCACAATAGGATGTGATGGTGGATAAGTCAGTTCTTAGTAAATGAGTCTCTTTAATAAAGGATCTCTGTCAGAGGATCTGCTTTGGGTTTTTGTGCTGACGGTGCAGGAAAGTGTGTCCCTGCAAGCAGAGAAAGATAGTTTGTTCACTGACATGGACACGGTGGAGATTTTACCCAGTTGATTCTATGATCGGCTGTGCTCTGGAGTCACTCTCTCTTCTCTGTACACACTCATAAATTTACCACACTCACATAACACCTGTGGAAACGCTGGACTCCACTGAGTGTGTCTGACACATTTTCTTCTTGGGTCTTCACCCACACTAATTTTGCAACCGCGTGTCCAAGGCCAAAAGATAGAGAAAATCAGTCCAAACAATTGAGACGACAGACAGGGAAGGAAGAAAGACACAGACAGACTGACAGATAATTACTAGAGAGAAGGAAAATAGAGGAAAGGAATTGGGAGTAGAAAGAGAGATGTGGCAAAGAGGCTAGGGAGAGAGTCTGAGCGTAAATAGAGTTTAAATGTGCTGTAGGAATGAAATTCGCCTCGGGATTGCCTAGGTAAACAAGACAGCCGAGGCTTTGGTGCAGATGCTAATAAAACAGAGCTGTTCTTATCAGCTGAGCAGATGGCCTAACCCATCACATCTCCTCAAACAGGACCTGAACCATCAGCATTCTAATGAAATTATTTATGATGGCAGATTATGTTCAAAACCTTGAACATACAATGCCACGTTTGCCTTCCTGAAAAGATGAGTTGGAATGGTGATGGGGGGAGTGAGAGAGACAGCCGGGAAGGGCAGAGAGAGAGAGTAGGGGGTATGTGAGTGTATAGTTTGTTTATGGACACACGTTGAGAAAGACAAACAGACTGATAAAGAGAAAGAGAAGGTGGAAGAGACGGAGCAAAAACACTTCCAGGCACTTTGCTGGCAAGTAGAGGTAGACACAGGGGAGAGAGGAAGGACAGACAAACAAACGATGTTCTGAGTGGAAAAGTGTAACTGGTGGTTTGTTTTAGAGGACATGCTGCCCCTGTGGACCGTCCCTGCCGTGTCCTGTCCCTGCTGTCTGACCCCTCTGCCCTGGCTTACATTCCGGGTCTCTCCCCTGACAGGGGGTTGCTTAGCCGGCTTAGCCCAGGTCAGGCACCTTGACCAAGGGCACAGCCTTCCGCCCATTCCCCTGGCGCCTGTAGGTATCATTTCTCTGCTCATCGGGGTCTCCGGGCCAGAATCGTGGGGATAAACCTGGGAAGGCCACACAGCAGAGGTGGATGGATGACGAAGAAAAGGAAGACGAGACAAAGGCTGAGGAGGATGAACAATTGGAGAAAGGATAGAGGGGAGGACGGAAGGGCTGGGGAGAGGGAAAAAAGGGATGAATGGTGTAAAGAGAAGGGAGGAAGGATACTAGATTGAGGGAGGAGAGAATTGATCTGGGAATGGTTAGTATGCAGCCCCCACTCCCCCCGCTCCCCACTCCCTCCCTCTCTCCTCTCCCATCAGTCAGTGAGGGCTGAGGGCTGAGAGTCTGTTGTGGACCACTGCCCGGATGCCTCATACATATTAAAGGCCCCTGCTATTATTTATATCATGTCTCTCCTTCCCCTGCTTGCTGCTCACCTCCTCCCCTTCATCCCCACCGTACATACATACACGTGCATCTCTAGACGCGCACGCTCGCAAAGATGCACTGATAGACAACTATCACAAACAATGACAAAAAACAGAGAGCCTAGCCACATACATAGGACACAGAGGCCCGCTGTACGCGTGCATGCACACACACACAAACAGATTTGAATGATCTCAGTCTCTTCTCACGTCTCCCTCCTTCACATTCTATACCTTTTTAATGTCTGAGCCTGACTCATCCTCTCAAATGCCCCCTCTCTTTTTCATCTTCTCATTTCTGTCAGATCTTTTTTCAATCCCTTCCTCCTGCCTGTGATGGAGTGATATTATTTGGATCGGTCTTAAGCCCGGTAAAGCCCATAAGGACCTGTTTGTCTCTGTACGTTGTTTCCCAATACCACAGGGCCAGGGGATTGTGTCCCGTTCAGATGGCTGGTCCAGTGTTCACGGAAGAGGTAAATTTAGTCCTTAGTTTAAAAGCAACAACAATTCTCCTTCCGCAATAATAGCTGCTTAAAAAAATACAGGCACCTTTAAACCTCAGATGGATGAATCTTGATAGAAGTCTTGAAGAAAACACAAGCAAATCAGGTTCATAAATCAGAACAAATATCCAGCTGTGTAGTGCAAATACTAAAAACTTCTTAAACATTGATGAATTACTACTTTGACAACTGCATCACGATCAGAAAAACTCATTCTGTGGATGATGATTGTGTGATTTTGTCTTTCTGAACATGTTCACTTTTCATGTATGCAGATGCACATAAATCTAAAGATGTTTCACCAAACAATGTAGTTCATTGACATAAAGTATGATCATAAAGTACATTATAATCTTCAGGTATAAATAGACATACATAGACCCCTGACAGGTTTATACCAACAGATCTATATCTATACCAACAGTTACCAACAACCTTCAACAGTCAATAAGTCACAAAGTGTCCAAAACACTATTCTGACATCTGAACCAGCCCAGACCCACAGTACAGGTTCAGGATGCTCCCAGAATTAAGACCCAATAAGACAAAGGTGGAGCTTTACTCCTTTTTGTGTTCACTCTTTGCTTATTACCCATTTCACTCTGGCCATTTCAAGGATGTTATAGTTAGTATCTCTTTCTCGCTATTAATATTTTTTTTTGATCAGTTATTAATATTTGTGTACTGTGCAAGAAATAAATAATTTAAAAAAATAATTTGCTTAGCATAGTACTGGAACACCCAGAGGGCATTTCTAGACAGGGAACCTATTATGTTAACCTCTAACTCTGCAATTCTTGTACATATTGCTATTGCTGCCTGCAAACAAACTCTAAACCTATGAATCTGATATAAGAGGTTTGTGTGACTATGTGTAATGTGTAATGTGGCCCACACACTGGGGCCTGACTTCTGAGGTGTCTTCTTCTCTTTACTTTTCTGTCACACAATTTAATGTGAAAACTGACATCAAAACCGTTTTCTACCAGACAATGTCAAGTAACATTGCATTGATAAATAATCAAAACATAAGGTTAGAATCTGGCTTTTGGACACCTTAATAAATATTAAAGCAGGTACATATGGCAGTGGGAAGTTGATCCTGCTACCAGAATGGAAGACATTAGCTCCATATGATGCCAATAAATCAAGGATTTGATCATCACGTGTCATATAAAAGTGTCTTTCCAAAAGAGATTATGCTGTACATGTTTGAGACGAGGCTTATCCTCCTTCACTTGGTCAGGGGCTTCCTCCATCTTTACCTCCCGTCTTTACCTCTGTTCGTCACTGATTCCTTTGCTCCCACCTTCCCAGTTTTCTTCCCTCATTCCCTGGCTGTGATGTCCTTGAGGGCCTGCTGAAGCTCCCATAAAGCCAGCAGTAAATGGCTCTAATCCGGTAATAAATGGCTGTGTCCTACAGACAAGGGTGTGAGGTTGCTGCAGCCACGGCTTTATCAGATAGAATGGTATTGGCACACATGTGCAGACACACACATTCACAGATGTAATAGAAGCTTACGTGTGTCCGCATGCACGCTCTCCCTCCTCCTCTCCTCTTCACACACGCACGCACACACACTCATTTATACGGCTGCAGATGAAGTCACACCTGCTGAAATTGTGCCGCTTTTATGGATGCCATGCAAGAGCAGCGCCATTATTACCTTTAAATGATTAGAGATGCGACTATGATGCATGATAATGATGGGAGGGTATAGAGTTGTACAAGCGGTTGCAGTGCTCTTTATTCCTGCCGGGATCGACTGCTTGTTGTAACTAAATGAAGAAGCAGGGAGGGGAATAAGAAGAATAGCAATGCGACCTTTGGAGATACTTGGAGTTCACCTGTTTTTAATCAGCATATACAATTGATTTTTATCTACCCTGGTTTTATTCGTGTAATACTGTTGACACCACGTCCTCTGAGACTGGACTGTAAAGTAAGTGTGTGTGTGTGTGTGTGTTTGTGTGTGTTTGCATGTGTGTGACAATGTCTTACAACCTCCAGACTCCTTGTTGAATTGTGACCCAGAGCAACGTTTTCATTTTTCCTGTCATAACATGTATTGATTTTTGGTGTGTGTGTGTGTGTGAGCTTGTGTGTAGGTATTTGCGCTCCTAGCATGGTTTTGAGCAGAGCATGTGCTTCTCTTCAGGTGGAGCTCACCGGCAGTAGTGTGTTTGACTACATCCACCCAGCAGACCACGTCGAGATGGCTGAGCGACTGGGAATCAGGCCACACCTGAGAGCTGAGGCCGGCTGCCACACGGCCCCTGAAAGTGCTTCCAGCTCCGCATCCACCTCCTCCCTCGCTGGAACACCTGAGCCAAGTAACGATCATACAGTCAATTTACAGAAAGAGATTAAAAAATAAACCAAAAAACAGACTTCAATCCAAAGTTTTTCAGTATCACTATTAGATTATTTGTCACTGCGGTGAATATTGTTTAACCCCTTCCTGTAATCTTAGCAGGTCCATCAAGTCCTCATTCTCCTGCTGACGAGCCCCCTGACCGCGGCTTCTTCATTCGAATGAAGTCCACACTCACCAAGAGAGGCCTGCACGTCAAGTCCTCCGGATACAAGGTAGAAAATAACACAGAAAATACAGATACAAAAAATGGTATTATTTTCCATGTCTGTTTTATACATATGCCTTTATTTGACACTGGCTTGCTACACACAGCAGCTGTAAATCAAGCGTGGAGGCTATGCCTTGGCAATGAATCTAAATATGAATTTGTCATGTATTTGTCGTGTCAGCTCCGACACGAAACATACTGTCGTTTTACATTTCCGCTGTTGTTTCTCAGGTAATTCATGTGACTGGTCGAATCCGCTGCCGCCCTGCACTCGTTCCAGGCTCCACACGTCCAATGCATCGTCCGATGGGTCTCGTTGCACTGGCGCACACACTCCCGCCCTCCACGCTCAATGAAGTGCGCATGGAGAGCCACATGTTTGTCTTCAGAGTGAACATGGACCTACAGGTCACATACTGTGAGAACAGGTAGGGAGAACTCCAGCTGTCCATTCATGGTTTTCATTTTGACACGCTGGACATACTGTTCTGTTGCTGTGTGCCACAGGATATCAGAGTACATGGATCTTACCCCAGCAGAGGTGGTGGGACACACCTGTTACCATTTCGTCCACGTGGAGGACCTGGAGAACCTCAGACAGAGCCATGAAGACTGTGAGTCATCACTGATGAATCATGGACAGCCTGTTGATCTACTCTGTGCTGTTGTGATAGGCGCCCTCTGCTGCCGTCAACACGAACTACCAATTTAACTGACGCCTTGTTCTTTTCTGCTCATTTCATCCTCTCACCTGTCTCCTCTCAGTGCTGAGGAAAGGCCAGGTGGTGACTGGTTACTACCGTTGGCTGCAGAGAAGAGGAGGCTACTTGTGGATTCAATCCACAGCCACCGTCTCCATCAACCACAAAGCCCCCCACGAACGCAACGTCATCTGGGTCAATTATGTTCTCAGGTCAGACGAGCCACAGCAGAGCCAAAGTCTGTTGCTCACGACGGCAGACATGAACCACGTTTGAATATGCAGGCAGGCACCATACTGCGTTCAGAGATCCTTTGAAGGGATAGATGATGAAATAGAGACTTGCACTCACTCTGAAATGTGAGAAAACCGATGAGGATACTCACAAAACTGGGACATCAAAGTACAACACACGGTCATAGCTTATTAGAGTTAATAAATAGTAAATTGCATTTAAAAGTTAAACATACAAATGTAAGATGTGAAGTGCAACTGTAAGATTATATGTTTTACAGATATGAAATTATGAAATGATTGAATATTCATTTTTCAACTAATTGTGGAAAATAACCCAGATCCTTCCAAGGACGTGATTGTCTTAGCGTATGTTTTAAATCAATCCTTTCCTGATGAGTTCAGTCAAACCCCAAATTAATATACAATATATACACATTTTTATCAAGAATTAACTGGTCAGAATATCCACAAATAAACTACTGTCTTTTCCCTCTTTCGTACGTTCAACCAGACATTCACAAACTGCACACACGCTACAAAGTACACAGCTAACATGTGCACGGCGACAGAGCAGTGAGTCAAAAACAACAGGCGAAGGCTGTATTTCAATGCTAATTGGACAGACGCTATATAATTACAACAAATGGATGTCAGAATTTTGGGGCTGAATGGTGTTTTAGTTAATTAGCACTGTAATTACAGGAGCTGATTAACTTCTCCAACATCCTCCTCCTTGTCAGAGCCTAACTGTGTATAGGTGGGTGCTGCAGAGTGGGGCGTAGTGTGTGTGCTCTGTGTGTGTTTTGATAGCAAGGTCTGCTTGCGCGTTGCAATGATTTTGAATGTGAGCTGAGGGCTGTTGTTTGGAGATATGGGTGTGTGTTATGTTGAGGCTGTTTGGTTACTGAAGGTTGTTATCAGCTATGATTATATGTTGTTTCTACCTCTTGAATCAGCCAATGCACTTTTTATAACTGTAAGTGGCTGTAAGTGGTCATTTATGTATATGTCCATCATTTCTGCCTCCCTTTCTCATTTTGTCCATTTTCCTCTCATGCAGTCGGACAGAGTTGGCTGACACACCCCTGGATCTTCTGCAGCTACCAGAGAGCGTACGAGCAGAGCGACTTCGAGTTAGCTCGTCTCCCACAGACAATTCCCCGCAGGCCCGAGGTAGGACGTTTCACACCACTACCCTCATGATACCCATCAGCGCACAGAACTGTGCCGTCTTAAAAAAATCTTCCTTCTTCCTCAGGCTCACAGCCAGTAAAGAGCTCAGCAGGGAAGAGTGACCCAGACACGAAAGGCAGGGAGAAATTCAACGTTGTTGCCATCCAATCAGAGAGCAGGAGGAAGCGCCTGCTGAGGTCCGACCTCGAGGGCTCTCCTCCTGAAACCCGACGTAGACTGGAAGAGCTTCATCACGCTGAGGATAGTGTGTCAGCCTCCTCTGACCTAGCGAGTGACAGTGAGGGGGAGGAGGAAGAGGAGACAGAATGGGACCAGGGGGCAGACGGTGACAAATTGAAACAAGAAGACAGCGGGGGTAAACAGAGACGGGGAGTGGACACCCCGACTAGAGCGGAGGGGGCGGGCAGGGTTCATAACGGCCGTGCTGTGATCCAACAGCTGAAGAGTGTAGTGACCCCGTCTCCCCTCCCTGGCAGCCCCAGTATCAAAACTGAGCATGAAGCACTGACCACTGGGGGGCGCTGGGGGTCACACACCCAGACTGCCACCTCCCACGCACACACACCCCAACCCTCCCATGCGCATACACCCTCCAGCAGTCTCAATGGCGACAGCCCCTCCACCCCAATACCCGATTCGTCTTCTAGCAGCGAAGCCCCCCCAAAGGGGTTGTTCACGCCTCCGTCTCCGTCTCTGTCCCCCGTGATGTCTGTATCCTCCCCGCTGCCCCGAGACGACAGGGCCGTGTCAGGCTTGGTGAGTCGGGGTAGCGGGGTTGGTGGCGGTGCAGGCGGCGGACCAGACTTTGAGCTCCTTCAGAGACTGGCTGCAGGGGGCGCAGCAGGGCGGGTCCTCTTCCACCCTCTCGCCCTTGGCCCGCAGGGCCCCCAAAGCCTCTACGCCCCAAGCACAATCCGCTATGCTCCACCTGAGCTGCCCCCCTCCCATCACCACAGCGTCGGACATAGTGAAGGCCTGCAGCTACGCTCTGACCACCACAAAGGACCCCCACCAGCCTTCTTCCCCCACCTTCAGCGGCTGGCTGGCCTTCCACCCTTCAGTGGTTTCTCCCCGTCTGACAGCCCGTTCTCGTCCGGTCTGCCCTTCTGTATGAATGGACTGAGGGGGGCTGCGGGCTCTGAGGAGGACTGAGACTGGGGAGGGAGGAGGTGAGAGAAGAAGAAGATGAAAAAGAGCGAAGTGACAGAGCAGAGAGAGACATAGAAAAGGGCAGGCGTGAGAGAAGCGTCTGGACATTAAGCCTCTAAGGACGTTACTAATTGGACAATGAGTTGAATAACTCTGATCTAAAATATGTGACACGTTGCTGCCGCAGGGAACGATCATGTCTGCCTCGTGTGGACAAGTGACAGTGACTCTGAGAAAACGGGACATGGAAACTTTTGATTCGTCCCACAGGACTTCCTGTCTCTTCAACAATAATGAACTCTGTGTTTTTCTCTAGATGACTGTCTTGAATTCTGTGTTTCTTCCACTCAGAGAAGCCATATTGTATATAGAGACAAAACCATAAAGACCCTCAGCTCCCGTCCTCTTCACCGTCACCTCAATTAACCCAATTAAACCCGAAAGCCAGTAGGAAGAGATGGACACGTGTCTGTAGCAATGAAAGTGACTTTGGAATATAAATTTTTATTATTGCAGTATTATATAAATAATCTCTTTTACTGAGGTCAAAGTGGGAATTTGACTATAGGGGTTCCGTTGAAATAGATGGAGGCATTCCTCTGATGTTTTTATATTGAGAGTGAAAATAATGGAAAGGTAAAAATAAAAGTATTCATCCAGTTCTGCATACTTAAAGCACACTGTTGGGGACGAGAGTATAAATAATGTAGTCCCAGACATTCCATAACCGATAAGAAAAGAAAATGCAATGCAGAGAACATGATGTTTCTGTTGATCGTAGAAAGAGTGTTTGTTTAACTATTAATTATAGAATATTCTACATGAAACTACAGTTTTGTTTTGTTGAAAGCCATAATCCTCTTTTTTTATTGATTCCAGATGAAACGGATGGTGTGGTAAATGTTTTATTGGATGCACAATATCATTCAGACACCTTTTCTTTAAATTATTCTTTTTTTAATTTGTTTTTTATTTTTTTAAAAAGAAAGATATTTCTAAAAGGTTTTTTAAGGCATGAAAGGTGTTTTAATTCTGAGCACTTACTGAAATTTGTTCCAGTGTGAACTCAAAGCACGTCATCACTTAATACTCTGTGTGATCCTGTTAAAACAGAAAACAATGCAAGAGTGGTCACAGCTGGTCCACAGCGGATGGAGGAAATAAACAGTTATTAAAAAAGACCATGTGTGGTCAAACAAAGATGAGGTACATGTTAAAACAGTCAACTGTGAAAAATGCTCTGAATTTTAAATAAGTGGAAATATCAGGCACTTAAAATATGGTTTGAATTCCCCTGAGGAGAAAAACAACTGCAGAACACATTTAACATTTTGTAGAACTTCTGTGATGTTGATGTCCAGGATGTGAGGCTTAACTACAGCCAAAGTGAAAATTACAAAAATGGGATTTGATTTAAAATTCTTGTCTGAATTTCGTCAATAATATGAATAATAATTCCACTATATTAATGCTCAAAAATACTATTCTTTAGCACTTTGAAACCCTTAAAATGGTTCTGTCACCTGAAATTCTGTCCTGTGTGCTGTGTATTATATGTTTTGTCTTCCAATTCAAACTGGACAGATCTGTGTGAATGGCTCTTGTCTGACATTAACTTTCAGATGCGATGTGCACTATGTTGAAACATACTGCAGGGGTAACGTACACATGAGCGCACATATTCCTGGGTGTTTAATGTGTGTGTCTGAGTGCCTCAGTATGTCTGTTTGCGTGTGTGTGTGTGTGTGTGTCCTGTATGGTTTCTTTTTTGCTGAATTAAATAGCTAACCCCTTTGCCTATCACTGTGAATCTAACGTTATGCTCATCGTTGTGAATATTCCATACATTCATCAGATAAAATGAACACATGTAAAAAGAAAAACAGTGATACAGATGACGATAACAATAAAAAAAAATATTCCAGTAGAGGAGCACAAATCCGTGTTTCCTTGTCTCTTTCTTGTTTTTTCACGTTGCACGTTTTCAGCAAGGATCAAAGACAATGATAAATTAATTCAAGACATTGTATTTACTCGTACAGAGATAATGATGGCGTCATTTGACTCAAATAAACCACTAAATCAGTTGAGCATTTGAACATTTTCATTTGCACACTTGCCATAAATCTCTGACATGATTCTCATTTAATGGACACTATTATCTTTCGCCAACTATAAATAAAGATATGTCAGAGGTACGCAGAAGCCATGATACGTTTTATCTTTAATAACAAAACGTATTCAACCCTTGGGAGCAGCAGAACACCGTCATGTGCTGGATTCGACTTATAGGGATTTATAACTGAAAAGTTCATACCTGTGAGACACTATGTAGAGGCATGCGTTTCTGTGTGTGCGCGCATCTCCATGAATTTGCGAGTGCATGTGTTGTCTGAAGCAGCCCCAGGGAGGGGCTCTGACATTGAAGACGGGTTAAATCCTGTTTTACATTCAAGTGGCAGGCCCTAGTTCATTAGAGTGAGGATCATTCCTCCTCAAGACCAAAGGAAGCGCATACTAAACAAGAGCAGTTGTTGGGGAGAAAATGCCATTGTACGTGCTAAGCCATATGCACTGTGTGTGTGTGTGTGTGTGTGTGTGTGTGTGCTAATGTACCATGAACAAAGCTTCTATACCAATTCCTCTTTACCACCTTGTGTCCGTGAATTTACAAAGACACTAAAGCTTGTACAGTTGAAATCGGTGTCCACTGTGTGTGTCTGTGTGTGCGTGTCTTCCTCCCAGCCTGTCATTGAGTCACCCATACGCCCTCTCTGTCAGTGACTTTGATGGCTTATCTTACCCTCTGAATTGGAGTCACACTCCCGGGGGAAATACCACAGCACATGTAAATGCACTTGAAAGAGTAAAAATATGGCTTGGAATAATAGAGTGAGCGATGGAGGGAGACACCCAGACAGCCTCCACCTTATGTGGGCTTACCACACCTCCACATCCTTTCGCTGCTACTCTTAACTTTGTCAGTGTTACCTAGAAATCGTTTTCTCCTTACAGCCAGTAAAGGGACACTTCATATTTCAATGCAGAACTCGAAGCAAATTCTTTGATCCATACCTCTGGCATTTAACACCTGAGAACAGATGAGGAGTCTGCTCTCAAAGTAAGCAGAGGTTATGGATATTGCCTTCAGAGCTCTGTGTTTGGACAAGCAGGAGGCCAGACGTGGATGTTGAGATGTGTCTGTGACTGGTGTTGTGGTTTCTGTAGGAGTCTGGGATAGATGGTGTTTGTCAGTGAGGGCGCGTCTCCTGCCTCTAGGCACCCTGCCCTTTAGACGCGCCAGGCCTCAGGAGCCTCCTGCATGCCAAACAGACCTGTGCAGTCAGATGCAGCCGTGGAAGAGGGGAGGCAAGGAGAGAAGAGGAGGGAGGCGAGAAGTCCAGATAGAAAGGACACAAGGGTGAAAGGGTAGGAGAGGATCTGAGGGAGCGAGAAGAGGATGGAGTCAAGGGGCTCGGGGCTGAGGCAGCGAGGTGTTGGTCACACAGCAGCAGCTGTCTATAGACACACCGCTGCATGTGAAACATCTGATAGACCCCGGGAAGGGTGGAGGAGAGGTGTGTGCAGAGGAAGAGAAGGTGACTGAGGTGAGTCTCAACAGCAACACAGTGTGTCGATGGCAGAGAGATATCACACACCTTCGCCCTCGCCCAGTCAGCGATAGTTATCACGGACAAAGTCCTCCAGCCCCCAACACCACCACACACAACACACACACACTCACACATGCTGACAAGACCAGATCATATATTCGTACATGCTCACAGATGAGCACCTCATTCTAAAAACGATGCATGTACAGCATTTGGGTGCAGCTGAGACATCTCTGGATTCCAACACTATAGAAGTTACAGTTGACCTTGTTCAAAACCATCCAGACGTGTGACAAAGCATTGGTTATACCTGGAAAGCACAAGGAGAGTCAGTCAATAAACACAAATATTCAAACTTTGTACCATTACAAAATCTGACAGGATAAGATCCTGACTTTGAGCTTGAAGAGGAAAGAATGTAAGCGTTGTGTTGAGCTAAAGAGATACTTTATTAATCTGTGAGAAATTCACAAAATGAAACAGCTTTATGAAAAAGACACATCTGTAAGATATGGATTCATGAATTCTATGGATTCACGAAGGGCCACAGGAAGGTAACCTCAGAAAAGAAATATGCAAATATTTCACAGCATTTTCACAGTATCCAGCCTTTGTAGGCCGTAGAACACTTAAAATGTCTGCTTGACTTAACAAAGATTGATTTTCCCTTCTCAGATTCCTGTCAAAGTGAGGTCAGTTCTGGAGGAATGAGGAGGCATTTGGAGCGACCAACTACTGCAGTTTAAAGTTTGAAGAAAATTAGTTAATTTCCTTGTTCAGGTTTTTTATGGCACCTGGAAGGAATTATGATCTTCAAGTTAGCGCTCTTTCAAATGTGAACCATTGAAAAAGAAACCTGTCTTTTTGTGTTTTATCATTTTTTTTTAATCTTTTTCTTTTTAAACTTGTATTACTGTATGAACAGCTGAGTGCATTCAAAGTGAAGCATACACAAACATCCGTAAACAACGACAGAGCCCACTCCCACACACAGAGTATATCAAACCTAACTTCAACCACTTCAACTGTAATTGGTGGAGGTCTAAAGTAAACACCAAAAACGTTTAGGTCACTGAAAAATACTGTAAATATCAGAAAGTCCATTTATCAGCAATGAACATCATTTAATGGTTGAAAAGACAGATCGATGGGAACAGCAGTGAAGAATGACACCACTCTGCGGCTGCTGCGCTCCAGCCGTGTCTGCGCTAATTAAGTGTTTTTATCAAGAAGCAACAGCATGTCCAGTTTCCGTGCTTCTAAAGGGTGCCGTGTCGACACTGGTTGACGTGTTTTTCAACTGAAACGACAAGTCACGTTTTGATCAGCTGTCGGTGGTTCAATCATTTATAAAAATCATACAGATTTCATTGTTCCAGTCGTGCTCGGATGACAGAGACCTGAGTTGGAGCGATTTCCAGCATTATGCACATATGAACCCCAGCAACCTACAGTTCTTATGTAGCAGTGGAACTAAATAAATATTACTTAATGAATGAATAAATGTATTACTTACAGCAGCCATGTGTCTGCATGAATGATAGAATGATGTTTGCACGCACTCTAAAATACATGAACAACTGACTAACAGAAAAATATTGAAAATATAACAGCCTGCAGTGTGTTCCAGCTTATCTAATGCAAGTCATCAGAGGAGGCTTCATTAGATTCACCATTCAGAAAAGCAGTATTTTTTGTATACCCCTTACAATATGCATTATTTTTCAGTGACTAATAAAATAATATAATAAAAACACACATATCTGATAGCTAATTTGATTGAAGCAGCGATGAACGTAAGACTTCTTACAAAATAAGCTAATTTATTTCACCCGAAACGACCAAATTATACACAGTTTTCAAGGTTTTCTTCTCCAGAACGTGTAAAATGCAAAAAGTCTTTTTACACCAACTGTGGACTCACACACACAACCTGCACGGGTCTGCTCGGGCACATGTGGAAGGACTCTACTTGTCCGAGCCTTTGCCGTCACTGTCCTCAGCGTCACGGCGCCTTCTGTCAGGGGAGCTACGGGAGCACTGGTGCTCACGTCTGTCACGGCACTCCTGGCAATCGTCCTCCCCCTCCTCCTCGTCCTCCTCCTCATGGATGATCTCCACCTCCAGCCGGCCAATGTAGACAGACACGGCACACAGCCAGAAGAGGGCGACACTGCCCACTACAGCACCTTGGAGCAGCAACGCCGGCACAGACAGCAGCATCATCCTCCGCAAAGCAAACAGGCTGCCGATGTAGGAGGCGCCGCCAAAGGACACACACACACCTCCCAGGATGAAAAAGGCTGAGGGCAAACAGACTGATCATCAGGATGGATCCTCTCATGCTCTTATTACGTGTGTACAACATTTTATGGTCTTGCAAAGCCATTTCGTCCATTTTGGTCCTCTTTTGCAATGCACTAACCACATTGCTACATCAGCAGATTATGTGAGCTAAATGTCAGCATCACTTTGATACCATATGCAGTCATTGTGGATCTTCTACTGGGCGATCAGTGTGAAGGTCTTGACAGCTTTTGAGCGCATTCATTTTGTTAAACTGGTTACAACAAGACACAAATGATGTCTGATTGTTCTTTACACTGTTTCACTCAGCAGCAGAAACGTATTCTGTTTAACCCGGTGTTGTTTCACAATACATAAATATCCATTGCAAACAGATCGTAACCATTGCCTTGTCATGTTTAGAGGACTTGAGTGGTGTTGCAGCTCGCTCGTACCGTATGCCGCCTCACGCCCCACTTCACTCTGGACAAATGCAATGACGCCAATCCCAGTCGCCAGCAGACCGTTCCTGAACCACGAGAGGAATCCTACAGATCAGGAGAATGAGGAATCAATGTCAGTGTCCAGGTGTTAAAACAATCTATCTAGTATTGCATATAAATGCAATTATTAGACACAAATCCTAAACATCAGTTACCTTTTTTGTTGTAATTGACATCTAAGTCTTTCTAAAGAGATAAACAACCTGTGAACCTCATCATTGTATTTCTAAATGTGAAACACAACAGACATGAATGTATTTACGTCAACCATTGTAATTTACTACTAAAAAGCTGATCAAATAATATGTTAGTGATAAAATGCATTTATCAAATTATGGGTATGATTTGTGGTCTTTTTTTATTCTCAGTATGATCCAGTACACTCTCACCAACTGTCTCATCGAGAAACACATCTGCACTGTTGCTTTGAATTCATTCAATTTTGTCAAATCTCCTCCAGCACCAACACAACAATGGCTCATGTACATGTGCAAAGTACTAAACTAAATTCTTTTGAAATAATTACGCCTGAAATGTATTTTACATCGTACGTGAAATATTGTCCTGTTGCCTGTAAAGTGTAGTGAGTGTACATTTGTTTCTCTCTATATCATATGGAAACCCACAGCTTTTGAAGTAAAGGAACAATCCAGCTAAATTACCTGTTTCGTGAGACTTTCTCAGCATCTGTAAGAAGGAAAGCATTTTTTAATCAGGCGCGTCAGTGGAACCAAAAACCAAAAAAACAAAGTTAGATATGTTGTGACAACCAGGAAGTTGGATTCCTTCTCTGATCAGAATGGATTTAACATCGATCTCACCATAGCGTCCGCTTTATCCAGATCCGTCAGCTGGGGCTGGTACTGCAGCTCAGGGCCCCGGCTCTTTCCCCACGGTCCCTTCTCCGCGACCCGCAGCCGGGCCGAGCCATGCAACCCCCCGCTGGGGGCCGGAACCGGCTTCAGCAGCCGGTTGACGTGGGACAACACCACCGGCAGCTGCCGTCTCATGAACAGCCTCAGGAAAGACATCACATCACTGTTGACTGCTGCCACACAACGAGGAGCTCGGAGAAGCACAACAAGACCTCTGCGTGGCCTCTGACCTGTCACGTGGTCAACGAAACCCGGAAGAGAAGAAGAGTGGTGGCGAAAGAGACGTCAGAAGAATCAGTACAGCGCCCCCGTGTGGCTTTCCGGAGACAAAAGCCCTCAACGCAGTTTTTTTCAAGTTCTCATATAAATAACTCGTTGATTATATACAGGTTATAAACAACTGATGCATTCATTTTCAGTTTGGCACGACACGTTTTCAGACACAAATAACACATACAATGTGCAGTTACATGCTCAAGACACAGAGTGGCGCCAGAGAATCAAGCAACAATATGTGAGTCTATTTACTGTTCGGTTTTTCCCAGAGGTGGTTTAGACAACATTATCTTAAAACTCTGTCATCCAACTCTTCACGTAAAAAAGATGCTGAACTAAGAAGAATACATGATATATAGAAGGTGATGCTGGAACAGGACTCAGCACAGGGGTGACGTACAGTGAACAGCATTTGCTGATAAAATAGGTAATATAAGTTTGGTGTGGTGTTTCTTTCTCTCTCTCTCTCTCTCTGTTTGTGTGTGTGTGTGTGTGTGTGTGTGTGTGTGTGTGCTCCTTCGGTACCTCTGCAGCTATCAGCGTGTTTCTCCATCACATGGTGAAC
>CAAKHB010007837.1:115400-148123 GCA_901007665.1 Aeoliscus strigatus
CCCCCCCTTCTACATCTCTCTACACTTCTCTTTCCCCATTGCTTTATTTGTTTCCACAAAACTCACGCTCAGGGCTATCAACATCTAGCCTTGGATCGGTCTGGTGATTTCTGAGCAAGTCGATTGTCGCCTCCTAAGAGCTGCTCATTTGAATGTTGGGTTTCTATTCAAATAGACAGTTTGGATCTGCCCCAAAATGATCATGCTGCACCCTCCTACAGCTGCAGTCAGCACTGGCCCAGATTTCATCACAGACCATCACCAACACTCCGCAAAGTTTAATAATGCTGATGACAGACAAAGGCCAAAAAAACAATATACACATACACACACACACACACACACAATCTGGAGACATTTCCCCAGACAGTCAGAAAAAAGGGCCTTAATCAGCAGCTGTTCTATGTTCGCTGAGAGACCAGAACCAGCAGGAGACTGAGACTGGCACAAGCAGCAGAGAGAATGTGATAGGAAGCATCTTTTTCCTGCTACCAACTCGGTTTTGGTTTCATTGGGATGTAAAATTCCACCATCTGAGCATTAGAAATTTACAATACTTAATGATGAAAAAGTTGTTTGTTTCCAAACTACTAAAAGTGACAAATTGTTTCCTATTAAACTTGAACAAATGGACTCCAGTGAAACAGCCACTCATTTCACGTTTAAGATGCATTCCTCTTTCTGTGAATTCATCTTTTTTCCCTTTTATGTGGACTTGATGAGTTTGTTTTGGCATAGCAGGTCTGGCTGTCAGTTGGAGCCAGGAGGACAAGGTCTGGAGGTTAATGAGCTCCAACCGCGAGCGTTGGTCAGTAATGGGAGCTGACAATGGCGGCTAAGAGGCGTCACACACAACACAATCAAACTTCCTAGGCTGTGAATGGGGAGGCGAGAGGGGAAGGAGGAGGGGCTCACCCTCACTTTGTCACTTTTATTTGATTTTTCCGAAGAACCTGCGGACAGGTGTTTGCCTTGGAAATCTGTGTGATTGCTGTTTGATTTCCTCGGGGTTAAAGCTCTGACAATGTACAACATCACTGACATTGTCAGGTGAGTTAAATCAATACGACCGCAGAGTGGAGCCTGTTAGTCATGAATGGCAGTGTCCTGCAGCAGAGATAAAGTGATGCAGTGACTCCATGTAGAGCAATATAAGTCAAGAAGGTGACAGCATCTTCCTTTATGTTCTCCCTGGAGAGACAGAGGCAAAGTTATTACTCGACATGCTTCCAGCTATCATCACCTACCATCTCTGCTCTGCCAGCACAGGCTGCCATCAGTCAGGAAAATCCACCAGAGACTTTTCCTGCTCTGCTGAAAGTATGAATCAAAGTCGCTTCGGAAACTCTTCACCTGAATGTGGCTTCAACATATATGCTTACATGCTTTTATGCCTTTTTTCCTATTTGCCTTACAGGACATGTACAGTACATTACATCAGTAGAAATGAACAGGTTGTGTCCCCATATTGGAATGTGCATTGATTTGAGGGCTGTTACGTCGGTCTCAATTCCCTCAAAGTCCCCAGAGGGTCTCCTGCCTCACAGCCTCTGAAACAGACGTCAAGCAGGGGAAATGCCAATGCCAGACCATTGTTTTGAATGTGGATACTTTATCTGCAGATCTTAGCTGAGAACAGCAGCTGAACTCACGGCAGAGCAATATGTCATTCTCTGTGCCATCGTTGTGTTGAAATTCCTCAGGTCAGTTCTTTTAAAAGCGATGGGAACAGAGCGCAGACTAGACATTTCAGCGTGAATAATCTTTCACTTTCACTAAAAACATACTGTATTGTCAAAATATGATGATGGTTTCGGACTGAACCTGCTTTAGTCTTGTTTTCATAATCTGACACAGTCTGTCTTCTCCTTTCCACATTCGTAATGGTACAATTAACATTTTGACTGTAGAACTTGTGTTGATTTTTCTAAAGTGACACACTTAATAAATCCATTTCTCTCTCTTTTTAGGCCATGGTCGCCTGTTACCCTGGTAACGGGGCAGGGTATGTCCGCCATGTTGATAACCCCAAGGGTGATGGGCGCTGTATCACATGTATCTACTATCTCAACAAGAACTGGGATGTCAAGGTACATTAACAAGACCAACATCTGGTGCTTTTTGTCAATAGTTTACATTAACCAATGTGACTTAAAACTGATATTGCTCCACAGAGAGGGGAAAAAAGGTCCTCTGGAAAATTATCAGATATTCCACATTTCTACACATTCCAGTCAATATACTGCAGTATTTAGAATAATAGATTGTTGCAGAAATTGAACATGAAAGATGGTGTACTGTGTTTTTTGGGTTCGTAGAAACAAGGAGGACTTCTGAAGATCTACCCTGAAGGCAAAAACGTGGTCGCCAACATTGAACCGCTGTTTGACCGGCTGCTCATCTTCTGGTCTGACCGCAGGAACCCACACGAAGTCAAGCCAGCATACGCCACTCGGTTAGACTTCATTCTAAAACTCATTTGTAGAAAACAGAGAGAGAGAGACAATATGTGAGTGGCACAGAATTTATTGTGAAACAACAAATACAGGGTAAGTTAAAGGTCAGAGGTCTGGGGGTAAGGTGGGGCCAGAGGCAGGAAGTACTTGTTTCCTGAGGGGTTAGGTGGTGAGGGCTGGAAGGTTCGATTGCAGAACTCGTGCCTGAGAGGCACAGACATGAGAGACAGGAATAAACAACACAGCCCCACAGGAGGAGAAGAAACTGTTGAGATTAACCCTCTGCTGGCCAGGAAATCAGCTTGTCCTAATATGTTCTGTGACAGGTGCTTTGAACTTGAAACTAGTGTTCTTACAAGATGCAAAAAAAAAGTTTTTTTTAAAACGTTGGTCATATAATTTTCCCCCTCCTGTGTCCTCCTTACAGCTATGCCATCACAGTCTGGTACTTTGATGCCAAAGAGAGAGCCGAGGCTAAAGAGAAATACAGACTGGGTGAGATTCTTCACGCTTGCACATCAATATCTATTTGTATTTTTGCTAATCTTCATTTCCTGTCTTGTTTCTCCTCCTTTATTTAGAGTACAATAACTAATGTGCTCTTCATCTTTTTCCTGTGTCCATAGCAACAGGACAGAAAGGTGTTCAAGTGCCTGTCAGTCAACACAGCAGGACATAAACCTCATCTAATCACTGGAGAGTGCTCTGAAAGTATTATGTGCCTTTCTGAACTGCAAATGGAAGTTGTGGGCGAGAAAAAGGGCGACAACGTTCAGTTGTCAGCGTTGATGTGGCAGATATAAGCACAACAGACCGGGTCAAACAGGTCAGAGTACGCATGCGGCAAAAGAAGACAAGCGCGACATAATCCTCTTGTGACACCTGTGAATCATCTGCGAAGACAACAGAGGAAAACAGAAACACTTTATTTTCTTTCATTGCTGTTGTTCCTGCTGATAAATAAGTGATGTGATGTGATATGTGACTCAAAGAGCTTGAGTAATCTGTGTGGACAGACAGGCGGAAAGTAGGGGCTCCGGTGGCCTCTTCTCAAGATGTGGGCAAGAGTGTAGAGTCAGTGGCACACTAGAGACACAGACAGGATGTAGCTCTTGACAGTTTGTTAAATAACTGTTGGCCATGAGTTAGTGGAACCTTACCCTATGGTACTGACTGAAGCTACAACCTTATAGGGACACGATAACTTGAATGCTGGGTAGTATTGTGATACCCTGGCTCATCTTTTGCGACAGCGTCAAAGTGTTTGTGTTTGGTAAAAAAGAAAAAAAAAACACTGAATAATCAACAAGTGACTTTTTTTATTAGTTACAGTGTGTGTAATAGAAGTTAAAGGCTGCACAAGACAAATATTTTTGACAGACTTGAAGCAAGAGAGAAGCTGAAAAGGTCAAACATGGTTTGGTGAAGATGTATCTTGTGTGTGTGCGTGTGTGTGTGTTTGCTTTTGTGTACTTGTATCTGAAAGCAGTACAATCTGCCTCTGTAGGCTCAGATAAATCTGTGTAAACTAGTAAACACATACAATATACAAAAAATACTAATCAGTACTTAGATGAATATTGACCTCAGACTACAACCTGTACATTTAAGACCAGCTCCAGTGCAAAGCACAGGGTTGAACCTGCTCGTGTGGGAGGGTGTGTGTTTTCAAATGTGTATTTGCACATTTATGTGATCAAATCCATTGTCTTGAAGATGGTTTCAAGTATTGTCTCTGTGGATGCTAGAGGTCAAAAAGAAGGTTACTTAAAAAAACAAAAAAAGCACTTTACTGTTTGTAATACACGACTGACTGTTATATGTATTAACATCACACATTTCATATGGGCTACTTAACCTACTAAATCTATTAGAGACAGACGACCTCTTGTGGTTGTTAGATGATTAGCAGGTGATAAATCCACCAGACAGCTTAACAATGGTCAAATTGCGTGTGTGAAAAGCCACATGTGAATGATGAGAAAAAATATAACAAAATGTATATGAATGCCTTTAAACTGTGGTTATGATCGTTCAAAATGCAATAGAAGCTAAAACAATGAGAACAAATGGAAATTGTTTGATTATCTTTTTTTTATTTTAATTTTGGAATATTTAAATAAAATGTGTGCTTTTGTAAACAAATTCTTTGCTGTTGATTTTTTTGTGAAGTCACACATAACTCATTTTAGTTAAATGATAATAAAATAAAGCGACTGTGATACTACTACTATATGTGAGGAAGCCGTGTTTCACATGTACATTTAAGAGTGTCCACCAGAGATACAGAAGTCACAGTGTGGCAGAGGTATAAGAATGCAATAATGAATAATTTATTTCACTTTAACACAATACTCAATGTTTGTACAACATTTGCATTGGGAATGAGTGCTAAAAAACAAAAAGGGAACAATACTTGTCTTTGAGTCACTGCAGCAATTGATGCAAAGGGGTTGAACAAAGTACACGAATCAATGGCTGCTCTCTATTCTGCAACTGTCGAGACTGCAGTCAGTCATTTCTCAGAAAGTTTACACCTGGGGATGGGAAACACAGTTGTTCCACCCTCCACATGTGTATTAATGACTCATCGCAGAGCATGTGTCAAACCATTGGTAGTGGAATCCTCACAGACGCTGTCACAGATGTTGAAATCCGATTTAGCTCAGTGCAGAGGCAGTGGAAGTTATTATGTTACTGCCCCTTTTCCTTGAGCATTTTTCCTCCATTGCAGCTTTGGGCAATTTCTTTATGTGCTTTCAAAACTATCCACTAGAGGTCAGAGCATGATATAAAAAGCATCTTCATGTGAGAGTAGATTGTGGTGTTTGACTAGGAATTAACTCTCTGCCTGCCTGTATGGAAGACATCGAACACTTTTCTTTTACCCATCCCTTTGGAAATCAGTATATTGACTTTCATTTCACCTCCATTTAGGTACTTTTGAAACATTTACCCCAAATTATCTAGTATTCTAATAAATCTCATTGACTGTATGATTAAATGGTCAGGGCATTTCTTTTGTTCCAAGGGAGGAGGCTCCACAATGTGCCTGAGGTACACAAACAGGTACATCGTGTATTGGAAACACACCCTGCATGAGAGAAGAGATTAGCAGGTGTGGTCCACAGCATGTACACAAAACTACAAAAAAACACTACTACAAATAACGCCACAATGTGTTTGACCACCTGCTTCCACTGGAAACAAGCATGATTTCATGGGGCTATTTTTTCCATACTTGGGTCTCTGAGGTCTAACGGTCAATTCCGTGACCTCATTACACTGATGCAATCAGCCCGGAGAATTGCTTTTTCCTTAAATAGTCATGTGACTCAGCAGGTCTGTGGTTGGCAAATGTTGGTTCAGGATGTGAACACTTAGAATCTCTGTCAGACCTGGTATGCAGGTTCACATTCCTGTACACTTTTTCATGCCCCCCCCCACACGTTTAGAGTGAATGTCAATGTCAAAAAACAACTCTACCTGCGACTTAGTCTCAGTACTAATAATAAATTCAAATAATAAACTGAAAACAAACAAACAAACAAACCAGAATTTGTGTTTTAGTTATGATATTGAAGGATGATGTCTACAAAATCAAAGTTTGTTTTCAAAGGAGTTTGACAGTGGTCAGCGTTGATGCTGCTTCAGGGTAAAACTGACATTCATTCAACCTTTAAAAAGGCATCAAGAGTCATCTAATGTGATTAGTAACAATAATTGCCTAAATTGAATAAATATTATGAAATACTATCACATTTTAAACAGTTTCTCAGTTTCTATGCCACAGTAAGTCTGGCAATGCTAAAGACGGACTAATCTTTATTTGCAGATGTCTCTAAAAGAAGCAGTAAATCACCTGATCAGTTTCCTCGTGGAAGTCCTTACTGAAATCACATCTACTTCAATGAATAAACAATTTGTATCTATTTAAATAGTTTGTGACCACAAGATGCCTCCTGCACCGAGTGCATCCTCCTTGCAGGCGGGCTTTCTATATCACACGTTGTAATTTAACTACTTCTCAGATTTACAATGAGCTGAATGTTACAACAGCCTGAAGCAAGTTCTGCAACTAGCATCATGCAACTGGCTCAAACATCCAGGTGAAGTGGCACACATTCAGCAAATAGAGATAAAGATGGAACCATGTATGATATTTTAGTTTAGTTTAGAGAGAGCATTGCAAGGAATGGGAGAATCAAATGTTCTGTAGGTTTAAAATAAGGTGTAACACCAACAACAATGGAACCCCGCAAGGAAGACTGACCTTTTTCTAAAGATGGGATCCATCCCTTGAACAATGTAAGAGAGAAAAGGGAAAATGACTTACCCAAAGATTACATTACCTCCAACAACCAGTTACAAGTAGAGTGACCAGATGTGGGACAAAGACGACGTTTGTGTGGGATAGTGTGGGGCAGCCAAGCACAGTGGAGGTACTATGAAATAACTAAAATTCCTAGTCTTCCCCTTAGCTTACAACATTACTGTGGCTGATTAAGCAGCACATAGCTGACCATGCAAATAAAACCTGTGTTATGTCTCATAAATGTGTGAGATGGAAAAATCATGTAGGCAAAGTTGACAAAAGTCACTAGCTGTACACTGGTTTCACCCTTGCATTTTTTGTAGTTTTCTAGTGTTACAGACACAGCACCGATTCCAAAACCCACAACTATCTAATGCCTAAGTCTGAACCTGAGAAAAACTGGACAAGATCAGATCTCCCCTTTTAAGAATAAATTAATGATAATAATGAATACACAATGCAGCCTGATTCCTCCCCAATTTTATTATAAGCCCTTACCAAACTTGGCAAACATTCACCAAAACCATTAACACCAATTATCAAATAACTTTTCTGAGGAGTCCCCATGAACCTGCTCTGGATTCAGAAAAAAATGAGGATGAAAAGGAGGTTTGAGGTTTGAAACCACAATGTAAAATGTATTCAACTGTTGACAAAGAACAGCAACTATCAGGAATGTGAGAAAATATCTGAAAGAGTTAAGAATCACTATGGGCCGTGTGGGAGCTGAGGGCCAAAACTGCTCTCTTACCAGCAGACCAGGTCAAACTCCTCTGACTGGGGACTCTTTGTCCTGGAAAGAACACAGTGAGAGAGAGACTTGGGAAGGACCCAGCACATATTCAAGAAATGGCTGTTGCTCTCTGTGCCCTTTTATCCCATTTGACTCTTTCATTTTTAGACGTGAGTGCCAACTGTGCTTCTTCAAAAATAATTTCCTAAATATAAAATGGAATCCATTGACAGCAAATGCAAATGACATTCCTTTCCAGTACAACCAGATCAATCTTTAGTGTTGAGCATATGCAGCTCCACCTTCAGCATGTCATCCTCACTGAGGTCATATCTGTTTCCATGGTGATGGCGCTCAGGTTGTGATGGCTGGTTTCCAAGATTCTGATGATGTACTGTGTAGTCAAATCAATGGATTGTATTTTTAAACACGCTATGTCACAAAGAGAATAAAGAATCGATTCTCAAAAAAGGAGACTTAGTGGACACTGATCTCAAGTGCACAACCTTTAGTCTCTTTGTAAGCTCACAGACACAAGGTGATAAAAAGGACACACTGGAGCTGGTTTCTTCATAATACATCAGGGCATTATGGGTACGGTATATTCCCTTGTAAATAATGTATATATTGTTTGAAAATATCTCTCCATGCCTATGTATGTATTGTTTGATTGGGTACGGTATGTATGCACAGAATGACAGCCATTATTAGCAACGTCTGGCTGCGCAGATCTCTGACATCACCATGTGTCTCTTTATCCCAGGGGAGCAGTGCAGTTTGACTGTTCTCACGGGATGGGGTGTGTCTGCACACCTATCCCAGGGGCACCTCCAACGAAGGGTAGGGCTTAGACAGTCTGACCTCTGTGTCTGACCTCTGTTTGGTCCTCTGCTGGGCCCCAAGAGCTCTATCTCCACTGGCGTCTGTCTGTGTAAGCCCCCTCAGCAAGATTCGTTGAGGCCTGGTTTAAACAAAACAAAACAGTAAAATACCGGGATATAATAAAGGACAGTGGGATAACGTCATGTTTTTTTGGGGGGTTGTTTTTTTACAGTTTTACAGTTTAACAGTCCACAGCAGATGGAGGCAAGTCAGACTGCAGTTTCATCAAAATTCAAACGAAAAGAAACACATCTAAATGCAGCCCTAATCTGTAAATTAACATGTCCTATCAGCCACAGCTGGACACACAGACAGCAACATTTACCTGCAGGAGGAGTTAGTTCCAACAGCTCCTGTATCGTCCAAAGCCAAGCCGATGTTTGATTAGGCATCAGTTTGCTGTGTAAGCCAGGCGCAGATGAGCAAATGAAGAGGATTAACACAGTGTAAAAAAAACTGGGGCATAGGTAAATGAATTATGCAGACACACTAGTGTCTTGCATAGGGACATTTCAGATTGAGCAAGAACACATTTAGTCAGGTGGCAGTAGCAAACTGCGTCAGTCGGGGCGAGAGCCATTTGCCTAACCCACAGGGCAGCGCTCGTCCAATACAATCTACTGCTGCAGCGAACAGACATGACCAACAGGCTTTAACAGCGATAGTAAGGGGATTAGGCTGCCATGTGGGTTCACACAGTGGGAGGAAATGAGGGAAGGGGAGGAAGTCAAATAAATGCATGGGATAGTCAACTGCGGTGAATCTCCAGATTGAAGCGCTGAGATTAAAAGATTTAATTTTTCATTTTAAATGCTCAGTAACACACAATCCAGGGAAAACAAGCATGAACATCAGCTTTCATCTTAATATTGAGAGAGGCTGGAGGAGAGAGAAAGAAATGAGAGTTTGCCACACAAACTCTCATTTAGGACAAAATCCTTTAATAACACTGACTTCTGACTACCTGTATGCTATGAGTTTACAGACTTACATCTTCGATATTGAAGGACTATAATGGTGGTGGAATTTATTGGAAAAGCATCTTTGGATGTTCTGTTAGGATTATGAATGCATGAGATTCCATAAGTTCCAGTTATTACAAATTCAGGGGGCTTAAACTGTAGAATAGGACCAAATAGTTATGGTGTTGACTTGTTATTTCTACTTTGAATCTGAGGTTCTTAGCCAACTTCCTTCTTTATCATTGATTAAACTAGTGCTGTTAAAGCAGACGATGGCTCAGAAGTGGTGCAGTCACATCTGATGTCCCTTTATAAAACAATGTCCAGATTGCTACCAAGTCAGTAGTTGTGGATAATATATTCATATTTATTTGAATTAAGTCATATTTTCTATTTGTTCTTGATACTAACTTGAGAGCAATGCAACAACAGAATATCCATATGAGATGTCTTTAAGTGTCCAAATCAAATATGCTCAGTGGAGTTGAGAGGGGCTCCCAACACTCAGTTCACCTCGGTCTTCTAAGGTTGGTTCTCCCTCCTGGAGCCATTTCATTCAAAAAGAACAGAACAGCTGATCAGCTACAAGGGAAGTCACAGACTTTATACAGAGAGCATTGTGTTCCCATTAGTCAAATGACACCAGTATGACTGTGATTTTATCAGTTCATGGTTTATCTTATTCTCCTGGTGAAAACATATTTGAGTATGTGCGCCGCAACCGGAATCCTTAGAGAGCAGTGAACAGAATCCTGCATTCTCCCCATCCACACACACAAAACGGTATTCATTACATGCCAGACCTGTTTGTGCTGCACACAAAGAGAGCTGTTGGTTGTGGATTCTTAGGGATGTGTCAGTGTGTAAGTCACTTAACATTTGTCAAATGAACAAAATTCACTCAGAGATGGTGAAACATTGCAATTAACCATACTTCAGAAGTTTGACTTTGTATTTTCTGTGTCTTAACAGTCCTTTTTTTCTTTTTTTTTTTTTGGGGGGGGGGGGGCAACTTCTTATACAATGAAAGCCAGTGAAGGAGAACAGCGTAGGCGGGAGGATTAAATGAATAAAGAGAGTGGGCTGGCGAGCAGAGCCTGAGCTCCTCCATGCCATGAAGTATCATATGACATGAGCAGAACTGTTGGGAAAGGAGGTGTGGTGCGAAGGGCGTGTTGATGTCGGCAAATCAGAGTGCTCGCTCAGAGGTCTGCTTTTTTCTGCCAGGCATAAATGTTCCCCACAGATGTCCTGCGGGAAGATTGTGTTCTGTATGTGTTTTTAGTCTACATGTCCTCCTTACCCTCACAGCTCACTTACAGGGATGTTCTTCCTCAGCCCCTCGTGAACCTCTGACCAGTCGTTATGCAACTAAATTTGTTACATCATTCATTTGAATTTAAGTTTGAGTAATGGTACTATCTTTTAAAACGGTATGATTTACCAATGTCAATTACAATTCTGAAGTGGTGCATGTAAGCAACAGAAGGACTAGTGGACAAACAGATCTAGAGAGGCACAGAGACCACAACACAAAGGCATTTAGCCATGACGCACCCACACGTGCACATTCACATGCGCACACACAGACTCACGGGATGTGCTATTTCAGTCCTCTCTCATGCAGCCAGTAAAAATACCAGGTAAAATTAACTGACGCGATCAGTCTCACCGAATAGAATGAATGTGCTCTTCCAGCATGAGGCTGCACCAAGGTGAATGAACAGATGTATAATTTGTTACCTTACTTTTCAGGAATGCTCCTTTTGAGCTTCCCTTCCCTTCAGGGTTTAACGCTCTACACATGACAATACCAAGCTGCTGTTGATCCAACACGCGTTGACCTTGAGTCACACCTAATAAGCCAGGCTTAAGCCTGGTTCATAAGAGTTATTGGACACATGATGAATTTCCATGATATCTGTCAGCATCATGGCAAAGAATCAGCATAAGACGTTCAGATACAGTCTCACAGGGCCGAGAAGGATAGCAGATCAGATTGCTCTCCACTGTGTTATCGATTGACCCCGGCCTAATGTAGGTCATTCATTCAACTGCACAAACACACACAGTAACACAAACACACACAGCTGCACACATTTGAACAATGTGCTAGTGCCATGCACGCACATGGACTCACCTCTATTGTCTATTGTTCTGTCACACAGAGGAACTACCAATAAGTCTCTGTGTCCTGAGTTGCGACCTCCAACAGGTAAATTCCTCTGTACCAATAGCAAACACAGTGCAGAGAAATTGAGTGACTCACGGTGAGACAGCAAAACAGAAGAACAATAACCTTTCATAATGGACATCATTCAGATGAATCTGCATTCAAGATAATGCTGACGATTAAGTCAAGTGCCAGTTATGAAACATTGCACATACCATTGCCTGTGAGTAGATAAATCTAACAGACAACGGAACTAAAGCAAAACTGTCAGTTGGAAAATATGATAATTACAAACACACACACAACTTCACAGAAAACATCTCTGGGCAGAAGTAAAGGAAATATGTTGTTTAAAACATAACTAAAGCTAGAACACGGGCAGCAGAACAGCTTCTGAGCACCTGGTGTGGGTTAAACATGACATATGCCTTTCACACAGCGTGTGGGTGTTTACCATAAAACGCAGGTTTGCATGTGAATTGCGGGAGGGTCACATGTGCGAGTGTGTAGGGCGTGAAGGAGGTAAGAAAAGGACTACACTGCTATTAGACAGCTTTCCAAATTCTTGGTTTAACGAATCCTTTGGAAACTATCAGCAGTTGTAACATAAGATGATATAAGAGCCTTCATTTTCCCACAGTGGGAAAATTTAAGGCGTTATAGCCGTAAACTAAAAACACTCGCGTGAGGAAAGAGATCTGTGCTACAGCCAGAAAAACGGCAGTAATGACGTACTGACATTACATATTTTACATTCATTGTTATGAAAGATACACACCATACTGTAACAGATTGTATAACTGTGTACACAGGCATTATTTGCCCTGTTGCCAGGAGGGTTAGACAACTTGAAAGTCACCGCTGGAGGCTCCTATTGCAGACACAAGACTTTGTGCAGTTTAGCTAATTGGCCCTGGTTGTAAACGTACTAGCATGCCTAATGCATCAAACACAGTCTGAATAAGTGATCAGACGCAGCTGTCACAGATATGTGTAGTGCATCACATGCTATTATTGTAAAAACAATTCAACACATTGAAATATCAAACAACATGATAGCACAATTATATGAAATCTGGCTGATATGTTGTTTAGTTTGTGTGTGTGTGTGTGTGTGTGTGTGTGTGTGTGTGTGTGTGTGTGTGTGTGTGCGTGTGTCAGACAGCAGTGTCTTGCAGATCTAATGTGATGTTTGTCACTGGATGAGTTGCCCGTCCTCCATCACTAAGGACAATGCATGTGAAAGACTTGTGCTGTGAACCTTCAACACCTTTTTTTATCATTTCAATACAACACATACTGTGTAATCACTTCTCAACACAACAGCATTTGATGGTTTTACACTTAACCCACTGAATACATGTAGAAGGAACTGCTATCTGTGTGATGATTAGCCCACTTAACGCCTCAGCAATCATATTGTAATGAGGTTGAAGGCCCAGAGGCTCAATCTTTCCCTGTCAGTGTCTTTTCCTATGAAACTTCACACTCACTTATGAATAATAAAACACTTTCTGTAATATTCATTTATAACATAGACATCAAAATCCAGTCCAACTTAGAAGATGTCTGTGAGCACATGATCCTGCCGCTCACATAATGAAGACATTCTGAAGACTGACATTCTATGAAGACATTCTGAAGACTGACATTCCGTTGACCTGTAGTTTTAAGTCTTCTTCATAACATCATACTTTTCATTTTTTCACAGTATAGTGGATCTGCTTTACCCTGCTGCCGGATCACAGGCAGTCTGAATGTCAGGTCTACACTCTGTCTCATCCAAAAATGGAATGTAATTAAAAAAACAAAACAGTAACAACAGGTGTGGTAGTGACAGTGAGGAAATGCTCTCAACTACAGTCTACGCTTCATGTCAACGTTTGTCACTCTTAGAAAATCATATATTTTCCCAGTGTACTATTAACATGTCAGTGTGCAGCTTTTCTTTGAGCCATAAACAGACAAATGCAGCTGAACTGGATTTTTGAGAGTAAAGGCTCTTCCAGTCTGTTGACACATTGAACTCAATTTAAAAGTTAAGGATTATGCATATGTCTGCCAACTGTGTGGATAACATATTATAAACAACTTTATTCAGTCGCATTTCCTTCACCACATTCCCTCTAGAGAGTAACATTCAGTCTTCATGTCAGTGATGAGCACCATTCCGTGAATTGTCAGTACCTGATAGCTGTTTGGTTCCTCCAACCGGTTACATAACCACAGGAGAAAACCTGACAAACTTTACAAAGTTTGAAGCTGTGCATTAAGAGGCAATATTCAGTTTCCTTCTCTCTCCACCATTCTGATTTCTTTAATGTCAATCTCTCTGACTCTCATGTTCTCACGATACCTGAGACGGGTACATTACATCCCTCGCTGTTTTTCCCAATTCGTGCTATTACATAAAGTACTCATCTTTTTCCCAGAGGAAGGAGTTGCATGTGTTTGTTCAGGGGAGTTTGCCTTTAAAACATTTCACTTTTAAAATGTAAATTATATATACAGAGACAAGCAATCATTATATACTCCAACAAGTGATGTTGTTAACCATGAGACACCAGTGAGCAAATGTATAGTGTGTGTGTGTGTTTGGAGATGGGGCCTTCTTTAGAAAAACTCGCTGCTCTCATGCGCCTGTGGCTTTAGTTATTCAAATCGTGCTTTCTCACTGTGTGATGCACTCTTTCACAGAATCGCAGCAATTTCTCCAAACATTCGCACAGTGGGAGGGAACAAAGAGCATATCTGAGATAACAGACTGACCACAGGGAGGAAGGCTGCCTACCAGCCTGAGCTCTGGCGTCTCCCCATGAGGAGTGAGATGAACTTGGAGCTGCTGTGTGAGCGTATACCAAACCCAGTCTTGATCAGATGACACTAGTCTGTCGCTTGTTAGAAAGCTGCAGAGAAGTCGTAAGAAAATCAACATTTCTCCAAAACATGTTTTTGATTCTCCCCATCTACAACTTTCACCATCAATTTCATATGTGCATCAAAGAGTGGTGCTTGTCATGCTTCCCCAATTACTTTTCTCTCGTCTCTGTAAGTGTATAACACCAGCTGTTAAATCAATGTTATTGGTATGCTGTGGTTCCACATGAATCCACCCTTTGATTCTTAAACTCAAAGCATCATGGTATTTGTTTTTGAGCTGGCACTCAGGAGGATAAAAAATAAAGTCATTCAAAGGGGGTCTCTTCAAAGTCCAGTGGCAGAATCCACAGCTGCAACTCAGTGTGAGTTACATGAGGTGTCTGTCGATGTAAATGTTTTCTCGCTTTCCCCTTCAGCCTCTTGATATGCATCATTTTGTTCAAGGGGGTTTCAGTGCAGCTTGTGCATGATGCAACATGTGTCATACATTCAGGAGCGGCATGAAATCTACATTACATAGCTAAAATCAGTTGGCTTTATAGATCATTCTCTTCTTTTATAGTCTAACCATGAACTATATGAACTCATAAAACTGCTTTCAGAATAAAACAATGTTTAACAAAATTTAAATTCCGTCTCTCTAAATGATCATTCATCATCAACTAAAAAAAGTCCACACCAAAAAAATTCCCTGTTAAAATTCCAATTAATTCCAAATGTCTTCATTTTATCGTCATCCGAACAAATGTACGAATATTATCATATAATGTGCCAGGAAGTCTGACTCAAACGTGTCAATATGACCGGATAATGTCAAACGGAATGAAGCAATGTTGCATTAGTGAAAATAATTGCTCTTAAACACGCCCATCGATGACGTCACCAATGTAGACTGGAACACTACTTGAAGGCTGCGGGGCAGTTCGCGTCAGTTTGCCGGTTAGAAGGCTGTTGAACCACGGTTGTTCAGGCTGCAGGCTCCTTTACACGTAAGGAATTTCCACAGTGGCAAGGGTGGCTGTCGGAGCTTGTTTTAAGTAACTTTCCACTCGAATAATGGCTGAAAAGATCGACGAAGTGAAGGCAGCCAACGGTGATGCGCACCTCGATGAGGCTTCGGCGGTCAGCGGCGACCGGGAGCCGCTGTCGCAGCGGGTGAAGCGGATCGTCCGGGCCAATCTGCTGGTGATCCTCACCGTGGCAGGGGTCATAGTCGGCGTGCTGATTGGACTGTGTGTGCGCAACGCA
The DNA here is from genome assembly GCA_901007665.1 of Aeoliscus strigatus. Lineage (NCBI taxonomy): Eukaryota > Metazoa > Chordata > Actinopteri > Syngnathiformes > Centriscidae > Aeoliscus > Aeoliscus strigatus. The sequence goes on from CAAKHB010007837.1 coordinate 131,050, forward strand.
GAACTGACCAGAACCCAGATCATCTACGTGGGCTTCCCCGGTGAGCTGCTCATCCGGCTGCTGAAGATGATCATCATCCCCCTGGTGGTGTGCAGCCTGGTGTCCGGGGCTGCCAGCATTGACCCCAAAGCCCTGGGCAAACTGGGGGGGTGGGCCATGCTCTTCTTCCTCGTCACCACGTTGATCGCCTCGTCCATTGGCGTTGTGATGGCCTTCATCTTAACCCCGGGGTCAGTGTCAATGGACAAACCAAAGGGCTACGACTTGGAGGACGAAGTGCCTGAAGCCAAAGAAGTCATCGACTCCTTTCTAGATCTAATCAGGTGTGTTTGCCAGAATTGTATTTTAACTCGTGGTACAGGTTGTCACGCGCCAGGTGGCCTCCCAAATTGGGGAAGAAGTTGAACATGGAGCCACAAAACCAGCGGGTCGAATTATGAGCTCATCTGCTGCAACGAGCCGAGGCAGTTGCATCAGCTCCTGTTACTGAGCTGCTTCCACTGAGCTCCGCAGGCTGTTCCAACGAGCCAGCGCTCATCCAGAATAACCGAATACCACACATAGTCAGTCCACATGTTGTCTCTGTGGCGTGCGCACACGTGGAGGGAACAGGCACATACACGAGCTGAGAGGTGTGCTGCTGACACACTTGTGTCTTAACACCCAGGTGTTCCACATAGCACGTGTAGTGGGAACCCCTAGGTTGAAGGGAAAGAAACAGAATTGACTAAAAAAAAAGGTTTCTGATGAACTGAATTTAAACATAAAACTTTAAACATGTAAAATTGTGCAGTAATTTCTTCATTCATCGTTCTTTAATATACTTTTTCAATTCAGTTTGATTTTGGGCTTTGATTTAAGCCCAAAACCAAAATTATCCCAGTGTCAGTTGTTGTCAACGGATTACCGTATTGTTGCAACAATACCACATGCTCTGTCCTAAACACATAAGCAGGACGAGGAGAAACGGTCAAAAAACCCTCTTAACATGGCAAAAAGGCAGACAGGGAGAGCCACAGAAAGGGGATACCTGGTATCCAAGTGAAGTAAAAACCAGTTGAGATGAAGAAACATTGAGTCAACATCACTCATTTTTTTCTATGTCGCATCTTAAATATCTGAGTACCAGCCCAAATGTATACACAATGAGTCCATTAGTTGAGTCTGATTTTATTGGCGTGATGCTGAGCAATCTAAAGAAGCTCAACATTCACATGAGCTGCTGTTAGCAAAAGAGCCAAGGCTACACGTGGATGGCCTTCTGCCTCGACCAGTTAAAAGTGAAACAAAGATGTAGAAAAGGAGAGAGAGAAGCAGAGTAAAACAAAGTAAGACAAAGTAATTTGTCCACATCTCTGAAGAAGCTTCTCCCTCCCAGAGATGACCGCTGACAATAACGGTTCCGTCGTTTTTAAACATACATGATTAAACAGGATATGACGTCAGTGTTTCCTGACGTATTATTCACACTTTGTTTCCAGTAACACGTTTAAAAGCAGAAATGAAATCACAGGTTATGAGCACTTTCTGGAATCATTTATGTCGCAACCAGACATCTACCGCCTCCCCTATGAAGATTTGTTTCTTTTTTACTTAACAGTAAATCTTTTCAGGTTTTGGGAATCAGTTCATGGAGACAACAGATTCTATTTATATAGCAACAATACACATCTACAGTTATGTCTTAATGCTTAGCAAACTGACTATTCTAATAGGACTCCAACATTCCCATGAGCGGCCCTTTGCACTGGAAGTGAGGAAAAAGTGGATGTGGGTGGCTTTCTGCCTCGACCCGTTGGGGTGAAACAAAGTGAGCGACAAGGATGAGCTGCAGAAGAGAAGGGGCAGAGGAAAGCAGCAGGGATAGAAAAGCCTCAATCAGAGAACTCACAAATTAATCTCGTACTAAAAAAGCTGTCAGTTATGAACCAAATATTTTTTTGTATATTGTTATATATATTGTTGTAATTTGCCTGAGTACTCTAATTTTCTATCAAACGTTACACCCAGTGTCCGGTAATATCTACAGTGAAAACCGTTTGAGATATCACACACTATGTCAACAGCACAGCAGGCAGAGCCCGCGTCTCTTGTTAGACCGAGCCCTCTCACTTGATATCCTGGTTAGTTATGACAACAAAGACAATGCGGGACTGTGACGACAGAGCTGCTCACCAAGGCATGAAATATCCTGACACTGTGGGAGTGTCAGTGTCCATTATAGAACATTCTAGATGAGAGGTGTGTGATATTTTATGTGAATCCTGGAGCTGCTTGTGCACATCCTTGTTGACATTACATCTCCAGCGTTTTATTTGTTTGCCCGCTCTTAAACCTCATGTATAATTCAATGCCGGCTGTGTGTTTTTGACCAAAGGCGTAGTGACGGTGAAAGACAATACAAAATAGATTTATTTATGTTGCCAGTTTGTTTGCCAGAAGAAGTTTTGATTTGTTAACTTGCTGAACTGTGTTTTGTCGACCTGCCATAAAAAGGTCATACCCATCTCCCAGTGTTTGAGGGTGTGTGTTTTTAGCTCAATCTTAAGTTAAAACACCCCATGCGTAAATATCAGCTCAAGGCAAACACTTCAACACTCCATGTTTTGTGGGAGAACAGAAATAAAGTAGAACACACCTCATGGGTGTGAGGAAGTGATGCCATGAGGTTTTTTTTTTTTGCGCCAAATCATTTCCACGAAAGGATAACTGCAAAAAGGAAGAGGAAATTGAGACTACTTTGTATCATGGACAAAGGCCAAACCAAACATGATTTTTAAAAGGTTTAGTTAATGATTCTAGATCACCAGGTACAGGCTACATTCTAATGAGACCAGTGATACACGGTTATAGTAATGTAATACAATTATGTTCGAAAATGTAAATGCTATACAACGTAATATTTGTTCATAAGGTTTGCAAAACTACAATACCAGATGACCATCACATGCACTCCTCCCACCCAGCCACATGATGTTTAATCCTGATGCATTGTTTCCATTGAGAGCAAATACATGTCTAGAAAGAGCTTATGAAGTTAATTCCTTAAAGCCATGATTAACAGCAGAGTGAGGGGGTCCCTATATAGTTGGACATGTATGGTGTGTGTGTGTGAACTTGTTCCTGTTTAACAGAAGTAAGAAATTGGGCTGAATAGTTGAATTCTGTTATTTCCACATGATCAGCCATGTGACTGCTTGGACAATCTGATGTCCAGACGTTGGAGCTGCTGTCTAGACTCACCGCCAGTGACAGAATTCATGTAAACAAGCAACTCTTATTCTGAGGGACGAAAGGCCCAGTTTAGGTTTGAAGGCAGTTGAAAATGTATGATGCATGCATCATTGAATCTCATCTGCTCCAAAACATGGCACTCACTTTTATTTAATGTCTCACACAGATGAAGAACTGAATAGATAGATACGGATAGATACTTTTATTATATTTTATCTCCAGAGAGAAATTTACAATAGTTGATGAATAGTTAATACTTGTTTTTTTTTTTATCTCCACAGGAACATCTTTCCCTCCAACCTGGTGTCTGCTGCTTTTCAATCAGTGAGTATTAAATTTTTTTGACTTTGAATTGTTGAAATATGTGTTCACATTTGGACAGAACTTCTCAAACTTTCTTTTGATCCTAGTATGCAACCAGCTACAAGCTGGTCTCCAAGAACGGCACAGATGGAAACCCTAACATCACAGTGGAGAAGGTGAGCAGGAGAAAAGTCCTACTTCTAGATGAAGTCAGCCATCAGCGCAACCGACAGTGAAAGCTTGTGCGTATGCAGGTGCCCTTTGGAGTCGACCAGGACGGCATGAATATCCTCGGCCTGGTCGTGTTTGCCATTGTGTTCGGCGTGGCTTTGAGGAAGCTGGGAGAGGAAGGAGAGATCTTGATTAAGTTCTTCAACTCCTTCAATGAAGCCACCATGGTGCTCGTATCTTGGATCATGTGGTAAGAAATACCTCAGTGTTTCCTAGTAAGCAGGTTGTATTATGTTTTCACCGATGCTTCTCTGGTTGGTTGGTTGTTTGTCTGTTAGCAAAATAACTCAAAAGGTTTTAATGAAATGGTCATAATGGGACCAGGATCAGATGATTAAATGTCGGTAGTGTTCTGGACATTACATTTTCAGCAGTGTCTAGAACTCCACAATAGCACCAGTGGTTTGTGTGTCTGTCTGTTAACCCAAAGGTTGTGGGTTGGAGCCCACCCAGGAACGGAGATTTGTTTGTTGTTTTACTATTGAAATAAAAAAAAAAAAATAGAGCTCAGCTATACAACTATTTGACTATCGGTGACAAATGATCAGTGAGTTCATTAGAGGAGATCAGGTGAATGTAGGACAATGATATTGGGTGGAAATCACAATATGGATAGAAACGAGCTGCTCGGCAGAGGTCTTAGCTCTTCTTGTGCGTTTCTGTTGTTTTTCCTTTTCTCATAGTGATAAATCATTCTCTCCTGCACTTCCTGTTTGTCTACAGGTATGCCCCAATCGGTATCATGTTCCTTGTAGCTGGTAAGATTGTGGAAATGGAGGAAGTTGGCAAGCTGTTTGCCAGCCTGGGAAAATACATAGCGTGTTGTATCGTTGGACATGCCATTCACGGGTTCCTTGTGCTGCCCGGAATCTACTTCATCATAACGAGAAAGAACCCGTACACATTCCTCTGGGGGATATTCACAGCTCTGGCTACGGCCTTTGGAACAAGCTCCAGGTAAGTCAGGTCACTGGATACACACACACACACACACACACACACACATCTCTGAACATACACTCAGTGCTGGTCTGTTTCTCTCAGCTCTGCCACCCTGCCCCTTATGATGAAATGTGTGGAGGAAAATAACGGCGTGTCCAAACACATCAGCCGTTTCATCCTGCCCATTGGAGCGACTGTCAACATGGATGGAGCCGCCCTCTTTCAGTGTGTGGCTGCGGTTTTCATTGCTCAGCTGAACAACATGCCTCTCAACTTCATTCAAGTTATTACAATCCTGTAAGTCCCGTATGCTGCAAGCGGCCATCTGATGAGTGGTGAGTGAAAACAGTCTGACATTGTCGTTTTCCCTCCAAATGTTAGTGTGACAGCTACAGCGTCCAGTGTTGGAGCAGCAGGTATCCCTGCCGGTGGTGTGCTGACCCTCGCGATCATCCTGGAGGCGGTGGGACTGCCCACCAATGACATCTCCCTCATCCTGGCTGTTGATTGGCTTGTGTGAGTACACATTAAGACACAGCCCATGACAGCCTAACAATGTATCATCCTCCAGAGAAGCTCACGGACCACCCGTTGTCTTTCAGTGACCGCACATGCACCGTGCTGAATGTGGAGGGAGATGCCTTTGGAGCTGGACTCCTGCAGAACTTTGTAGACCGCACAGCCAGAAAGGAGGAAGGAGCAGAGCTGAATGAAATCTGTACAGAGGGGAAAACATCCCCAGCACCTGAGCACTCGCCCCTCATTGAGAAACCAGGTGGGAGGGACAGTGGGAAAGGGGCTAGCGCACCATCCCGCGAGAATGAGTCTGTCATGTAATATTGATGCTGACATCGTCCATAACATTCTCTTAAAGCTGAAACCAAAAACTATGTGCGCTACCATGTTTACCTTATTTTGCCTTGAAGAAGTGTGTTATGGGAGAGAAGATGGACATGAGAATTGGAAGAGGAGCTGTCGACTGCTGCAAATCATTACGAAGATTTATATTAGCTCATTACTGTGCGGGAACTTTGAAAGTCATATTAAAACAACAATCACCCCGTTGGGAAATGATCAAAGTAGAACATTCTACGATGTGGAGGTGGGCCGGTGATCTCCTGCAGGATGTAAGAGGCAGTGACAGACAAAGGAACTTTTATTTATTTAAGGGGGAAATAGTAAAGTATTTAATCTATTGGACCTCTGTCACCACCCGTCTTGAGTTGACCACTGGCATATCTGGGCAGGATTTTTTTTACTTTGTCCCTGCCCAGCTTTGCTGCACCTGGTCCATCTTACCCTGACAACGTAGTATTCTCATCTTTCGATACAATTCTAAATCGTACTGTCAATGTTTTTTTTTCCCCCCATTTCAGGTCTAACTATGTCATGTTTCAAACTCTGGCCACAGATTGACGATCAAAAAGGTTCATGTATTTTGTGAAATGTATCACAAGCTTTTGTGTGTTTTGTTAAATAGGGTTCTGGGGCACATCCAACTATGAAATGGGAGGGGTGTGTGTATGCAGCGTGTTCTTTTTTTCCCTTTGTGGCCGTTTCATCTTCATGATAGTTGCAATACATGCAAAACCTTCTCATGAGATGTATGTGTACTCTGAAACACCAAATGAAACAATGAGCTGGACTACGTCCTTAGAGCTGAATGAAGGTACTTTTCCTCAGGACTCGATATGCCAAGAAGCTGGAACAAACATGCACACTCTGACCTCCAGGAATTTCAACTTCTTCACCTCAGTGCGACTGCAGGCAACAAAACCTCAGGTTTAACACAGACTTTTCTGCTCCTTCAAACTCCAAAAATCCTTTTGAGTCAACGAACAGGAAAGCAGATGTTGTTTGTAATTGTAATGACACCTCACATTTCCTGGGAATGTTTTTCTTTTGCCCATGGTTTAGCCATGCAGCATTTGGGAGAGACACAAATGGATTTGAAAGCACAATTCTTGCAAAGTGATGTGCCTGCATTTGGTGTGTGACAATGTTCTCTCCTTGACCACGATGTTCCAGTGTCACAATGAACATAGAAGACTTGTGGTTTTTGACTATTTACGACTGGAGTCAAACGGTACCAGTAACTTTGGCAATAATGGTCACAAAACAAAATGTGTGATCCGAAGAAATCCCTTTTTAACATTTGTTACACAATTGCTTTTGTTGTAATCTTGTAACAACTGGTGATGTTTTCTTTTTTAGAAGTAGCAAGTAAGACAGACTATACTTTTTGTGACTTTATTTTATACAACTGCGGTTTTGATGATTTGTTTTGGTTGTATTCTTTATTGGTCCGTTGTTTTGTACTGAAACAAAACTGTAAAGTTACATGTGTTCAGATGTTCATGTTCCATGAAAACAGACGTCTCATTTTTATAGTCTGTACCATCACACGTGAGTGTGTTGCTGAAACCGAGTGATGCACAAACCAACCCTTTTTTGAGTGTGTATCACTCTTTTAACTCTCCAAGTTGCTTTGGATCCGTCACCTGTCCTTTTGGTTATTGGGAACGTCCTCTTGGATTTGGCTTTGGATGCATGACACCAACAATATGAATCTTCCAGCTTCTAATGCTCTTCAAGATACCGCTGTAAAGATGTCATCATTCCTGTACATCTTTCACTTATACGTGTGTCTGCTTCAGCCATTGTGTGTGTGTGTGTGTGTGAAGTCTACGTATGTATATGACAGTCATGTTCATTTTATCGTAGAGGTTTCAAATCTTGTCAGTTACAGTCTATGCTCTTAGGTTTTTGACAATAAATGTAACTTTTGTTAAAATTCTGTTGTATTTTATGGTGTTCCTGTTTGTGAATATACTTATTATATATACTGGCGCATTGCACCCAGTGAAGTAAAAAAACAGTAGAGATGACACAAACGTTATTGAGGCTGAAAAGTCATACATTTTTCTGAGGTCATCGCTAAAAAAGACCACGGTTGTAATTTCAATTAGAGCCCAAATATACAGGTGCATCTCAATAAATCTGATCCAGGACATGGTCTTAAACTGTTACATTCCAGGGGCCCGTCACTCGTGAACAGACATCAGAGGCGTCTTTTCTGGACTAAGAACAAAACAAACTGCATCGTTCCTCCGTGGTGGAATTTCTGTGGAATTTTTTTTAGTAATATAATTTTCCAAGACACTGAATTTTGGATTTTAATTAGCTGTATGTAAGAATTTAGATGGACATGTTTCACTTTTTAAATTGATTTACTGGAAAAAAACACAAACTTTTTTGATGATTTTCTAATTTCTAATAGCCTGAGAAGGATAAGGAAACTAATTTCGATTTCCTGTATCAGCCTGACCAACAGCATTTCAGTGTGTCCAACCAAAACACGCTCCAACCTGTCGGTTCCATCATGTGTCTGAAGAAGTTTCACAGGAACTAATAATTAAATGCTTTGTGCCACCTAGTGTTCAAGATGAATTCCAACAACAAAAGCAGATTTACTCTTTAATACAGATTTACCATCACTACTTTTTTAAATTAAGGAAACACAGTTCCATTTCCTGTATTGTTTGTGAAAGGTGGAGAACACTTGGCACATCACACTACATTGCAACACCATAGGACATTGTACCCACAGGATGTTAAATATGTTCATATACATTTTTAAATGCTCCTCCGATCACCACACAGAAATGTACAGACATGTAACAGCTGTTGGGCATCAATGGTGACGATAAGCTGTAACGTTCATTGATATACTGTGCAAATCTGAGAATTGAAAGAATCAGTGCAAAACAAGGCAACAAGAGTCAAACACGTCCACAAACTGAGTTTGAGCAAAACACATGACACAATATTAATCTTGCTTAACAGTAAGTACCTTGTGGATTTCAAAAAGAAAACAGGATCAACTTTTAGCTTTAGTCTCTTTGCAGCAGTCACATTTATAACATATTGTGCAACATGTACACATTTAGCACATGAACGGTATTACAACAGGTCTCTGCCAGATGTTGCGGCACATGTTTTAAGAGAGCAGAAAGGCAGTTGAGTATTACTTCCCTCCCAAATACTGATGATACTTGAGGGTTAAACTAGACAGTGTTAAGATGCTCAGATGCACAGTTTTAGTTAATACTCCAAAGGTGCCACCGGATTGAAGGATCGTAAATGAATTCAATATACGCTTGGATTGTTCATCTTATAATTTATTTCTGTCTAGTCTTTTCCTGGCAGGGTTCGGGTATTGGGGATTCTCCACAGCCCCTTCCCCAAATTTGAGTTCCAAGAAGGCGCGTGGGTTATTGGGGCCATATGCAGTGATGCCGGCAAAGAGCATGGGCACAAGTGGCTGCAGGAAGTGTTCTGGAAACTCCACATCTTGTTTGTGCTCTGTCCACGTGTCCTTGGTCATGACACCATTGCGTGAGTAGAACGGCCACAGGTCAACATGCAGGTGATTGGCCTCGCTGTACTGCACTCTGTAGAAGTCTCCTTCCACGGCGCGTTCCCACACATAGCCACTGGCGTCCACCAGAGAGCCTGAGTCCAGGTTCTTCAAGTGATCACAGTTAGTAACGTCCTCCAAGTAGATACCCAGGTCCACATCATAGTCCCATGGAATGATGTCCTGATGGCGAACAGCGCCCAGCAAAGTTCCTCCCTCAAGCCAGTAGCGCACACCAGAACTCTCAAGAATATTGATTACATATTTGGTCGTTTCTCTGAGAGCACGTAGACAGCAGGGTGGTGTCCAGCGATCCAGATATAGGTAATCGGGTGTGTCATCCTGGACCGTGCCAAAGCAGCGCGGTGTCTCTTTGCTGCAGCCGTACCACTGCTCCTTCTCTTCAGGAAGGAGAAGACGTTTCAGACCAAAGCTTCTCATCAGCTTTCCCGTAGCCTCCTTAAGACGTGTTTCAGCCTTCCACTGGTTGTGAGCTGAGCTAAAGAGGGGTCTGTGGTTTGCAGAGAAACAAGGGCTCTCCAGTAGTTTTACCTTCCAGCCTCTTAAGGCTGTCTGGACAAAGAGAGAGGTGAATAGAGGTAGACCAAGAGGTACAGACAGGTTGAACAGATCCTCTGTACGGATGAGGACCACTGCATCCCCTTTTAAAGCTGTGCAGACACTCCCACTGCTGCCAGATGCTGCAGGTGAGTAAGATGCTGTCCACTCTCTAAGGTTCACCCGCAGATGAAGACACTGCACCGCCGATCGAGCCAGCACCGGCGCAGCTACCAGCCTCACTGGGCCCCCACCTTCTCCCTCCAGCTCCCTAATTAGTCTCTCAATAGCACGTGGTTGCTCCAACTCCACCCCATCAGACACTAGCAGCACAAACTCTGTCTGAACATGAAACTCTGGCCTATGAGCTTGAGGTGGTTGGTCTGGGCTTGGAGAGAGCACCAGAAGACGAGCTCCATCCGGGAGCACCAGGGGCGGGTAAGGAGAGGTGTCCGACACTGCCAGGAAAGGAAGCTCGGGTCTTTGTCTTTGGAAGGAATTCGCCACATCTGCAACGTAATTCTCAAAGTTTTCAAACTCTCTCAGGAGCACTGTAACCCGTGGACCACGACTGTTGCCAATAACCCCAACAGCCCCCGCCTCGCCTGCTTGTCCTATGCCCCCTAGTCCTCCAGCAAGACTTGCGGCTGGTAAAGCAGACCTCCTGGCTCCCCTGCCAAGGTCCTTCCTCTTCTCCAACATTTGCTGCTGGGCCCGGGACACATAGTAGAGAATGAGGAGGTTGAGGATTATGGCTCCAGTCAACAAACCCTGGCAAAAACTGATTCGCATGGCAACTAGTGTTTGTCAAAGTGAGTGAATAAACATTTTATTAAGAAATCCAGCTCTTTCACGTCCCAGCCGGAGTGAAATCACAAAATCGAATGTTGAGACAGACCTGTAAATGAAAACACAATTAGAAATGCCAAGGCATTATTTTTTTTTTTTTACAATGAATGTAAAGACATGGGAAGCAAGCAGGAGCCGTCGTTTAACACTGGAGTATTAGCACACCTCACCTTGAAATGGACGAAGACACTTATTTATTTTTTCCCCGTTTGCAGAGGGAATGTCGCCACATTTCGATCTGAATTTGTCGTCCAGAGCGTTTACATTGTTAATCGGATCAACCTTGCTGCACTGTATTCGGTCCCCGCGGATGTCCATCTTAGCTAGTAAGTTCGAAAAGAGATAATTATGACCGCCTTGTAAGCTGATATTTGTGCGAATCGGGTTGAAAGCGTCAATCTGTCAATGCACTTGATTCGCATAATCGGGTTTGGCAAACATGTTTTAGTTTGACAAAAACTGAACCGTGACATTACACGACTTAGCTTTATTTAGGCTAACACGCTTGCAGTTCGCTCAGCAACAACAACAATTATATTTCCGGTTGTCATCTTTCAAAATAAAATAAAGGTAAAGGTAAGTAATTCAATGACTATATATATTTTCAATATTCTGCCGAACTGATGAATTGAATGAATGTTTGTCTTGTTTAAATCGAAGCTGTTTTGTATTTTTGAATAATTTGTAAATAAACGCAGGAAATAAACGAAATAAATAGATAAAAAAAAGATTCAGAGTCGGTTTTTCTAAGAACAACATTCAGACGAAAGCAGCAATCCCTAAGTTTGAGTAGCTTCGTATTTTACATTTCAAAATGTAGCCCTCGGATTGTCCTGACATTTCCTCCCCTTATTCCCATTTTCCAAGATTGTAACCGGAAATTAAGAAGCGGAAAATCATGCCTAACTTAAATGGCCTGATAGGGTCCCTGCTCACAAAATGGCAGGAAATGATCTCCCCAAGCGACACGCTTATTGTGTATTACAGAAAACATGGCCCTATATTTCACCTACATTGTGCATTTCCACTGGCAAATACACAAAGGAGGAAGTAGATTCACAATATTCAGAATAAGAGTGTCAACCAAGCATTTGCTTTTTGTATGCCGGCAATTTCATCATTACTTGCATGTTGCTTTAGTAAACACGAGAAAGTAAAAAAAAAGTACTCTTGGTTAATTTATGGGTCTTTGGAAGACACGGTTGACAAATTTTCATAAATTATTGCAGAAACTGGTTTTATTTTGAAGGCGTAATGGCGGACGTGTAGTATTCTACTAAGCCATAGTATTGTATTTCTGTGCCTGTGAGAGTAGGAAGAAAGGAGGGTAGCTTGTGGTGAAGTGTTGCTGGGTTGGAAGAAGGACACGGGTACTTTATTTTTGTTATTGTTCGTACAACTTGCCCGTTTCCATCTTCCTATCCTGGCGAAAGGTTGAACGGTTAAAATGGAGGCGGACAGATCCGGCGGAGGACCAAATGCGAACTCCGGAGGCGGCAGTGGTGGAGCGGGGCGCAACCCAAACGGGCCCAAAGCAGCACCGGGCCAGGCGACATCAGCTGCAGCTACCGGGGCGATGGCAGCAGCAGTGGCGGCTGCGGCAGCAGCCGGGGCCATTCCTGGATCGTCGCATTGTCGGGAGACACAGGACGGTGACTCGGGTATGACTCTTCCTGGGATCCTGCACTTCATCCAGTACGAGTGGGGACGCTTCCAGGCCGAGAAATACCGCTGGGAGGCTGAAAGAGACGAACTCAGGGTAAATGTGTTTATTATTAAACCCGTGTTAGCTACGCGAACGCCATTAAAGACACGTAAGTATGGAATTTTATAGCCTTGATAAGTGACATTCAGTAACACATGCTCCACAGTTTAACAGTCAGCATGTCAAATGCTAATGGGCTAACGTTATACCATCTATTACTGAACGACATCTCTTGTTACTACACCGTAAAATCATATAAATGTCTCACTAGCCTGGTAAAATCAAACAGTTTCCATCAGTCTTTGGAATTCCTCATACAAAAACGTCACATCTACCCCTTTATTTATACCATATTTGCTTCCTGTAATAAAGGTTCATATTACCTTGTGAACGGTGGAAATTACTTTTCAAAGATAAAAAGTAAGAGCTGAGGTGTGGCTACCTGCCAGTGTGATCCAGATATCAGTGCAGATGAAGCAGAAAGACTCTCTTTGGAGTGGTGTGGTTTGTTTGTGTCTTGTATGCAGACACAGCTCAGCCTTCTTATTCCTCCACACAGAGAAATCAAGTGATTAGAAACAGCGTGCCGTTGAGCTTCTCCTTGTAATCACAATTTTAGAAAGTCGTTGAATAGTCTATAAATAATAATAAATAAATCAAGAAATTGAAATTAATTTTTAAACAATTTTTTTCAATAAATTGAAAAATAGGATGATGTTTTGTGTTTTTTCTCTGTTTAATAGAATGACAGTGTGAGCTTTGGAGAGGCTGTTCAGACTTGCATTTGTTTCACAAAATCTCATTACTGATAAAATAAAATTTCATTTCAATACTGGGAGTGATAATGCGACCATACAGTAGTGACAGGAAATCAAAATTTTTTGCATCTTATTTGGGTTTGTCACACAAATGGTCACTGGTGTGGTACATTGACATCATATATAGTCTTTTTTGTTTTGCTTTATTCATATTGACTTATTGGGGTCACTCTCAGAATCTGAATGTAAATTTAATTACAATAGACAAGCCCTGAGCTATATATCAGTCCCCCAGTTATTCAAGGCATACAGTGGAATACAGAGGTTTGACTATGCAAGTCTATGTGCCTAATAGTTGAAATGGTTGTCATACTTTCATCCCAAAGTCCAAAACGTAATCTTCCCGCAACCACATTGCTTGCAAAATTGACACAGTCTCTCTTATGGCATTTGTAAGTTTGACAACATCAAAGTAAAGGTATATATTTTCCTCCTCTCTCATATGTACTGTACATATGTAGTTATAAATAGTATGCTGATGAAATATGGATGAACAATAACAAAGTGGCTGCACTTAGGCACATGGGTGGAATAGCAGGAATGTAGGTCAGAAAGAGGCCATTGCCATGTCCAAATCAAGACGATGGTTGTGATGAAACTTTTGAGTGTGTGCGCTGCTGCTCATGATCTGTTTTCACGGGTACAATTGGTGCTGTATCCTGTGTGTGTGTGTTGGACAGAAAGAATTGCAGGCTAGAACAAAATGACCTAGCTTACATTTAAACACCCATAGGCCACAACCATCTCGCTTTTGTCCCCAGTATAGTGCCCTCAACATGCCAGTTAGCACAGCCCTCAGCCATATTTGGTACAGTTGGCAGCATATTTTACATTTTTACTCCTACTACTCTACTTTTACATTTCAACCACCCAGTCTCCCCCTTTTGTAGGCTACAGGAAGCCGATGAAAACATCTTAGTCTGCAACAACATTTGGCAGGGTTGAATTATTGGAATTATTACCATCATATCATGACTCTGTACTCCCTTGTGGGATGTATGTGTTTGTAGCTCAGTGTGTCTTCACGACTGCTACACATGCACCGCCTGTGAGTGTGTGTTCTGTGTGAAATGCCACCTGTGTCTACAGTGACATGCCAGTAATGAAGGCCCCAACCCTCTGTGTGCCAGGTGGGATACCCCAGAACAGCCATTGAGCAGAAGCACAGGAGACAGGTGGCTTCTCTCTCTTTCATTGACAACAGTTGTCACTTGTATTTGTCTGATCCTCATTATAATTTAATAGTTTGACAGACTGTGTAGCAAACAAACCAACAGGGAGCAGGGGAGAACTCCTCAAGCTCCACTATGAATTAGGGTCATTTTCAGCCTCTACATTTGTTTTGATGGTTGATGTCCGATAGTATATGTCCTGTTAAGCCTAGTATGTCCTTTGATACACATCTCTAATTAATAGCGTTGCTCTTTGATCTGTGACACACATGAGTCGTATATGGACATTATAGCGTGTGCCTGCCACCCACGCAGATTTACTCACTGTATAGTATTCTTTAAGAATGTATAGTATCTCCTGCTCTCATTTTCTGTGGAACATTGTCCGCAATATCTTTTTTAACTCATCTGCATCTCTTGATTTACTCTTATTATCATTTACATACAATCTTGTCTATTTTACCAAAATCTATTATTCAAACGTGGGCAGTAATACACACTCTTGACACTGTCCCACAAATGTTCATTGACCTAATTGTTGGCTCATGGAGTCTCTTCAGGGATGGAGGGATGAGGAAATGGAGACTGGCCATGGAGGAAAGCTGCCCTTGACCCTGTTCCGCAGCTAATAGAGGGAATGATGGAAAACAGCTCTTAATGGTAACTCTACATAGGTGACCAGTGTCTGTCCCATCCTCAGACAAGGATGGGACAGACACTGGAAGGAAATATCACAGACAAGATGACAAGATTCACTCACATTAAGGTTGCTGTGTATCTCTTTGGGGGGACTTCCCAATTCAGGGTCTAATAAAGGTTCATATTCGTCTGCTTTCTTTCTGAAGGTGTTATTAATTCGACAGCATGATCCACAGAAATGTATTGATGTATTCTTAAACTTTTTGAGTTCACTCGTGTTTCATCAGATGTGGCCTTGATTTGAAAGTCTCTTTCAAATTTGCTGTAGATATAGATATGATACATCAAGAGCCAACTTCATGTAAGCCGCTCTGGTAAATGTATCCATACTTGTTTAGTACAGCCTATGACATTTAAAGAGAAGTGCGATTGTTAGAGCCAAAGCACGAGTAAACATCAGACTAGAAATGACCTAAAGACATAAACCCTTTGCTGTTTTGACCACCTCTTTATGAGCAGATATCAGAAAAAGGCCGTCCTGATTCTGCGTGCCCATTGGCAAGTGCATGCGACCATGCTTCTGTGTTGGCTGATATAGGGATGTGTGTTTTTCAGCTGCTAGAGGGAATCTTTTTTTTTTTTTTGGACCAAAGCGTTACATGCTGGGTTGTGTTGGTTATCTGTATTCCTGAGCAGGTTGTAGCTCGTCTTCAGGTAGATGTAGGGAGGTGGTCTGCCCCTTAAAGTGAGAGTACATGCCACTTCCAGGTGAAAATTGCACAACCGTTTTGCTGAGACAGACAACTATTGTTTTGCTGAGTAACCAATGAGTATATCTGTCTTTTTTAAGCAAAGGGAACCCGTCAGCATTCGAATGTTTGGCTGCGCATTTGGTAATTGAGAAAGGGTTTAGGTTACAACCATTATTTGTCATTATTGTGGATCCAAGGTCTGTGAATATATGTTTTATAGATCTCAAAATGACAATTACATGTTAGCTGTTTCGTTTGTTTCTTCAAACATTTCCCCTTTTTTCCCTGGTATACATTTTAGTTTTCCGGCTAGTAGAACCTGTCATGCTATGACACAGACTAGCTAGCACAACAGTTGAGTCCGTTGTCTTGAACTGGCAAATTAGCATTTATCTTTTGTTTGGAATATACAAGCAGTATCACATCTAGCACTGCACCTACAACTTCACTTTTGTGATGTGTGAACAGGTGGCAGACAGTCAGACATGCTGTGCTAACACGCAGCTGTCGCGGCTTTGTGCTAGTTGCTATTATCAACCAAAGCCACTGATAAGTGGTGCATGTGTTTTTATACATATGTGTTTGGTCTTCATTTACTTATTAATTAAAAAAAAAAAGAATGATCTCTTGGGACACGCCTGCAGTGTTTACATGCTCGTGTAGATAATATCGCTAAAATTCTCTGGTAAGTATGCAAAATCACATTTCATTAATGAGGATTACACAGTAGTACGGTTTACTAGGCAGATTATGCATTAGCCCTCCTAGCTTGTTACATGACTCTGTGTGTGTGTGAGTGTTTGCATTCCTGGGTGATTGTCTACCCGCTCAAGTAGACTGAGTGCCTGTCCCATGAGATAGTGTTTTTAGACTGTTCTAGTTTCACAGAACTGCGTATGCGTACTGGGCCTGCAAAGGAGAAATGGACAGTAAAACAATGATCCAGCTTGACTTGGCACAGAGATAGAAAGCAGAGGACAGAGTCCAAATACAAAACGGTGACCACAAACACTCATTCAGTTTGTGAATGTAATTTGTCTTTTTTTTTTAATTTATTGCTGTCTTGGATTTATGGTTTGAATCCTTTATTTCCTGGGCGATATCCCGTTAATCCAGTGCAAAGCAGGCTGTTTGCTGCCTTGTTGTTTTTGAGTTTTTCTGGAGTAAAACAGCACTGCTTTAAATTAGATATCGCAGTTGTTATTCAGTGCACCTTGTGATATTAAGATTCTCAGATCAGTCTGATCATTTTTAGAGGCAACAGCATACAGATCATTAGTGCACAGGGCTACGTGCTTAACTACATCACATTCATCACATTACATACATCACATTCTCCCTTTGCAGCCATCCCTCTTACAAACAAACCCCATCTTCCCATCAGGACTGACATGCTGGAACTAAGTCAACGCTTAGCACACACTGCATCTCTGAAAGTGTTTCTGTGGCTT
>CAAKHB010007837.1:165572-191275 GCA_901007665.1 Aeoliscus strigatus
ACACAGTGAGAGGCCCAGGCAATTGTTTTTACCTCCGTTTTGGAACGACTGTGTGTTTGTGTTATTTTTTTTAATGGCTCTCCCTGGAGAAGCGGTTTGTCCCTGGGAATGGGACTGTAGGCACCACCTCCTGTTTACCTCACTCCTCTGCACATCTGATTGGCAGAAACACACACTGTAAACAGTCTGCCCTGATTTTCCACACAAAGACCAATTATGACAAACTTCTGTTTCTGAGGAAACAGCATAGTCATTGATAAGGAACTAATCTGGTCTGAGTTTCACCCTGCAGCACCCTCTGTACTGATCTAATGTGGGATTTTCCTCCTGCTCAGATAATTAAAAAAACAACCTGTGTATATCAGAGCATCCAAGCAAATACACCCTGCTTATCAGTTCAAACCTTTGTTGTCCAGTGAATGTCCAGGCAATTATAAAGTCGGAGTCAATGGACATACAGGAAAAGATCTGAGCGCATGACAGCCCACATGACATCTGATGACTGGGTTAAGATGACTTTATCTATGACATCTTTTCTCCAGGAAATAACCCACAATGACATGTATCAGTTCTGCTCACAAAAGTTAACTGTCTATCTCACCTGTGCGTGTGTTCATGTGCGCCATCAACTTCCAATTTGCATGTTAGCGGAGCAGCTTTGCACGACTAAGCGTGTCCAGTGTCTCCTGGCAGTTAGTGGTGTGCAGGGGACGTTTATTCCATGCAGGGATATTTGATTATTCAAAGCGCACGCAGTGACAGAGATGAGAGACGAGGACGATGGATGGAGGGTTTGTGTCTGTAGCTACAGCCGAGATTGTGATCCTGAAAGCCCATCTGGGAAGTACAATATTCAAACTGATCAAATATCTGTCCAGTGTTTCAAATCCTAACCGAGCTACATGTAATCTTGTCTGCTCTTCATGGATGATGTCCATGAACCATTTTACATGTTTGCTTTTTGTCTCCTATCAAAGTTAGGGAGATTCAATAACTTTCACAAGTGTGTTGAGTTCTGAGTACACTGTACCAGTTTGTTGTTACACTTTAACCAGCTTATGATGCTAACGCAGCGATTAGAATCCATAAAAATGGTTTTATGCAATATTCTTATTTTAGGTACAGAACAGAGCTGGGTGCCACCGGTGACATGTAGCTATGTTCATCAACGCACATCCACTCCACAAATCCACTCCGTTGGAGTTCTTAAAACACATACAAATGAGGAAAATGTACAAGTATGAAGTATATTAAGCTAGGATAGACAGAATGTTAACAAAACACTCGCCAATGAAAACATTTTTTTTCGGGGACATGGGTTTTCCGAATCCAGTAGACCCACCCACTGTTGACAGGGTGGGTCAGGCATTCTAGAGCACATCGAGTGTGTCAGTCTTAACTCAGTAGATAAACAATTGAACTGTGAATTCAGACTTCAGGCCTTCATAAAGCATCTGAGGAAGGTTCACCAACATGGAATTACCATTTAGCTGCACCTACTGAACTGCAGTGGCCATGTTAATGCAAATTAGTATTTGCAGGACAAAGTGGTGTGAATGAAAATGGGTGGACAACAAAGGTAACAGCAATTAAAGGACAGGGATTAGCTCAGGAGGCTGAACAGGTGGTCGAATCCCTCTATCCTACTTGTTGTCAGAGAATCTGTTGGCATGAATTGGCTGCCATGTTTCTGTCAGTCTGCCCCAGATGTAGTTCACCACTGTCAGGGTGTGAATGTGGAGTGAAAGAATAATGTATCCACTGTAATGTGTCTTACAGTGCAGAGGAAAAAGTTTGTCATTAATACAATGTCCAGACGTAAATACATCTGCACCTTCTGTATTCTGTTTTATAGAAGAAAACTGAATGAGATGTTCATGTCAGTTCAGTTCACCAAATAGACGTACAGACATATGCATGACTGTGACAAAACTGTATTCTAAGAGCAAGGACAGGGTCATGTTGTTTTTTTTATTTCAATGAGGATGTGCTGCATGAGTCTGCAATATGAATAAAACAGCTGTTCTATGGTCTTAACATCAAGATCTTGCTATATACTGTAGCTCATGGCTCGTCTCCTCATATGAAGGTCGGTCCTCATTTCGTCTCCTTTTGTCATGAATCAGTGGGTCGTTCATGGCACAGTGGATCAAATCCAAGGTTCCTATCGTCTTACCCACTATGAGCCGAGCCAAGGAAACACCAAGATGAGTTGCTACCAACAAAGGCTGATTCAGAACATCAGTGCGTGTCTCCTTTATCCCCAGACCCCTCTCTGGCCTGGTGACTGCTCTCATGTTACCTTTCCTGTCCTCCGTGATGCTTGGAGCTGAATGAGATGCTTTGTCCGTGTGCTGCTGCTTGAGATTAAAGCCAACACACACACACACACACACACACACACACACACACACATTGGATTTCTATCTGTGTGTGGACACTCATTGATATCATGTGCTTTCTTGCCCCTAAGATCAACCACCACAACAAATACCATAAACGCACCAGGAATGTGCGTCTAACATCTATTCAGTCCCCAAAGTCAGATTGGGAAGTTTAGAAATATTTATGCACGGTGAAAATACACCTCCAGCTTTCACTATTCCCCCATTTCAGTTTGTGTGACCTTGCAGTCACCTCTTGATGCGTTCTGACCCCAGAGACTGTGGGAGATATCTATTTATTTTAGGGTGCATGTGAATAGGAAACCCAGGCTGTTTGTATGCCTATGGATCATTTGTCCCATTTACTTTATCGCTTATGTGTCTGTTTAACCCTGGTGGGACGTTTATGGGTCTCGCTAGCATTTGTCTTTCTTTTTTGTGTGACGATCTGAGCAGGATTTGACGCCTCCCTCCAGTCTTGCAGGTTTAAACAGTTATGTTTGGTATGTGGAAACCGGCAAGTCAGGAATGCAAACCTGATTATGTGTCAGCTCTTCAAGATGAGAAACACACAGAACACTTGTGTCATCTTCATCACCTGCATAATCATATTATACAGGTGATGATTTTATATATATATATATATATATGTGAATTATATACACGTTTTGAAAGATACATTTTGCATGACATGTCACATTTTATGACATACAGTTGTACTATAGGTGAGTCAGCATTTATTCATTTTTTTAAAATGTGTAAGTACACATTAAAACATCAGAGTGAGACATTAGAGAGTTAATGGACAAGGAAAGAAATATTTTAAACTGAAATTCAGAGCAGAATGTAAAAACAATTACACTGGTCTTCATACTGGCGTCACACTCTTTTATTTGCCAAAACTGAGATTTATCTCTGTTCTGCTCCACAAACTTCTTGGAAACTAAAGCATACATCTATCTGTCAGTGAAAGAAAAACGACATGCAGACAATTAAAATTCCGTCATACACTCATAACATTTGTGTCAACTAATGAAAATGGGTTTTCCCATTCCCTTTCCAAACAGACGTTTTGACTTCCAAAAACAACTGGCAACCCAAAATGTGCAGACACCCAGCTAACCTCACCCGTCAGATAATCATGTTAATTGTTTTACACATTCGTCTCTCCCTCACCCTGTTGAGCTACGCTGTCGGTTTAAAACAGGAAAATCATCAAGTCAAGAGAGAATTTCTCGTAGTTCATTTGCATCATAATAAGTCCACGCTCTGACCACAAACATGAGAAGTCCCCTGCTGAACTGGTGTAGACTTAGTTTGTTTGCTGCTGTGTACACTCTCTCTCTGTTGATTCATTCACATTTTGTTTTCCTTGTGTCCGCCAAGCCCGAATGGCCGTCTGACGTCATAGGCGTTAATTAATTCCTTTCTCCCTGGGCACAGCAATGTCACTCACCCCAGTGACTTATGTGTGCTGAAGGCCAGCATTTCATGTATTATCTTTGTTTTCCTAACAGAAGCATGGTCTACCATAAATATTCTGCAGGCAGCTGAGAGTACTGTGACCTCACTGGGTTTAAAAATAGAAATCCATGCCAGTCATTTGATTGTTCCATCACTAGCACTGTCAGCACAAAAGGAAACATTCCTGCATTGCGTCAAGTTGTTGTCAAGCGCTAATGAGGGTGGATCGTTGACGTCTTTACATGCATGTTGCCATGGAAACTTCTCGTGAAACACCTCATCACTTTCTCAAGTGGAACAGTTCAGACAGGACAAGGACTGGGGAATTTTTTTTTCAATTAGCGGAGAGTGTGGAAGAGCAGTAAAGGTGAAGTAAAGTGTATCATCATTGTGTAGAGAGCAAATGGACACACACACACACACACGCAGCAGGGTGTGCGAGTTGTTGCTCTGTAAGACATGGACTTTAAACAATGTCTGTTGTTTGAAGGGATGCAGCATGTTTCCTCTTGACTATAAAATGGCTGGATCAGGTTCCTGTTGTGATAGCCAAGCTAAGTTGCAGAAACACATCAGTTTGGAGGACCATGTAGGGCCATGAAGGTAACAATATATACAGACATGTGCGTATTTATCCACATTGGGTTATTGTTCACATGTTGTCATCTTTCTCTCTCCCCCTTAGCTGTATACATCACTAATAATGTACTATTACACACAATGCAAAATATCCACGATACCACATCAGCAGCTACATACCGCAACCATGTATATTGTCAAAAGACAGTGTTAGTTCATGGACATAGTGGAGTTCCCCCATTGTGAGGAACATGTTGATGCTAAGAAAGAATGGTGTTTAGCTGAAGAAACTGTTGGCGTTTCATTATGTTTTTTGTGTGTAGTTCAAGTTCTAAGTTGCTTTTTATGTTGTCAACACACATCAATAATGTAACATGAAAAAAACATGAAGACACATGCAACAGTAAGATGACATGATTCAAACACTCACTTTCAAGATTCCACTTAACTATAAAGTGATGACAAGGGTGGGGTGTTGTTGCCAAGGTTATTGAGTGAGAGAGTGGATAGTGTATATGAGATTATATGTATACAATTTATTTTGTTATTATCATTTTTTTCTCAAGATAAAGATGTTGAAACTATTTTCTGTATTCAATGTTTGCAGTATCTTTACTGTACCAATTTGCATCCGGGTTTAAACAAACAGAGGAAACGTAATACTCATGACATTGCATGAACAGTATAATACAGTATAATACAATAACAGTATAGTACAGTATAATATTAATCCATCAATTAGTCATTAAACACATTAGACATCTTGACTGCAGTGTTGTGTGTGCATTTTAAGAAGTACACGTTTTATGTCACTGAAACTGAGTTGATGTAATAATTTTTGCATTTTGTGCCCTGATAGCTGATGGCTACTCATGCTGGGCTGAAGAAGAGGAAGTGAATGGGAGGATGAAAAGCAGAAGCTCTTAGCTTTCTCAGCTGGACACACAAGTCTTTGTGTTCGTCATACATGAAGCGCCTGTGTACAAAGGGGTTTATATATAGAATGTGATCTGTGTGTGTGTGTGTGTGTGTGTGTCAAAGACAGAGGAATGAGACATTTGTTTGTTTGATATCGAACTGCTCCCAGTGTCTGCGTTCTGCTGAACAAGTCTGTTGCTAATTCTGCCATGTGACTTGTATATCTTATGAAAAGAGGATGAGGTCTTAAAAAAAAGAAACTAACAGAAAAAGTAATTGTGTGTGTGTGTGTGTGTGGGGGGGGGGTGTGTGTGTGCAAACACACCCTTGTGTGTTGGTGCATTAGTGTGACTGTACAAAATGTTTCAAATTTCACTCTTAAGGCCCTTTTTCCATGACATCACACTGTTGTGATGTTGTGTTTCTTTGTGTGTGGTGAGCACACTGACTGAGATCACTTCTTTTTGAACACTTAGGACCTAGAGAGTGTGTTTGTGGGACTGACTGTCTGTCTGTCTGTCTGAATGAACTGGAACAAAAGCTCAATAATTGTTTCATATGCTGCTTCATATGCTGAGACTGTACCATTGTCACCTTTGCTTTCCAGCTACTGTGAGCTTGCTGCCATGTCCCATTGCAATCATGTTCAAATAGGTGAACAAAGATACAGTATCTAACTTAGGATAGGACAATCAGTTTATCATGGAAAATGAGCAGTACTGGTCTGTACTTGACGTTACATAAGCTTGCAAATGAATGCAGGGGCCATTCATGCAGTGTTGCAGAGCAGTTTTTGTTTAAGCTGATAAATGATAGCAGATTATTTACCGTACATGTACTGAAGAGGAGAATAGGAATCATTGGAAACACGGGAACAGAGAAACTAGTTTATAAAAAAACTTTACTCATAATGGCACTGCTGGCCTGAAGAGCTGCAGCAATAGTTCAGGCTACGCTGGGCAACCTGATCCTCAGTAACCTAAATCCTGACTGGAGACACAGCCCTGTCTCCAGGCAAACCACACAGCACTTCATAACAGTACTTGTTATGATACAGCCAGATCTTTGGCCCATGGTCTATACACACCTTCTGTCTAGCATCACTGCATACAATGCACACACTAACTTGTTGGGTAGATATATTATATGATATAATCATTATTCTATTTGTTGAGACAGACGTGTACCTTTTTGGCTTTTTCCCCACACTGAAAGCTGGCGTCAAGGAGAGGAAAAAAAGAAAATTTCCCTGTGGTGGCTATGGTTTTGGGGGTATTGTGCTAGCTTGTGGTCTGTTAAGACATGGCAGCTGCAGCTTTGGTTAGAACATGGTATATGTTTTGGTACAGTATAATGTGACATGACATATGATATGATAACAAGGTTCCATGGGACTGATAGCAGGAACGCTGGCATCAGGTCGTGCTGTGGGTCTTACAGATGATTTAGGTTTTTCTGTGGATTCATTTTGTCTACTGTCAAGCGGGGGACTGTGGGTGTTTGCTGTCACACAGATCCTTAACTAGTCCTGTTGATGACAACTCCACGCATGTACTTTTGAAACGAATCCCTGCTGTGAGACCATATGTGGCTTTTGCAGTCTTGATAGTCTTCTTTCAATAGTATCTCTATAATTAAATGCACAACAGTGTACCACTGGTGATGGAGGTATCCATCATATTTCTGCCTATGGGGAAGGAAGACAAACTGTGTTTGGGTTGGACACAGTATAAAAAAAATACAAAAGACATTTATGGCTGAAACGCACTATGAAAACCATATGTGAGTTCTGTGGATTAGTAATGAAGACTCTCTGATCATCATAAATCGCTTTAGTCTAACTGGAGCAAACAAGAGATACATACATATACATATTATACACATTCATAGTACTCTGCGGCTTTGTCAGTTGAAGGTAAGCTGCATGAGTTCTAAACCCAAACACCAACTACATACTGCATGTTGACTGATAACCACTAGCTGTTATTTGTGTGAATCGTGACCAGCAAGACCAATTACAAATGTTTGCAGTCACATTGTAGTTCAATATCATCTTCATCGCTCATCTTGTCTCTCCACAAAAGGTTTACTGTTCAAACAGACATATTCTAATGGTTGCACTATTAACATCTGTCACACTGTTACCGGGAGCTGTTTTTCACTCCATTCTCCTCTCACCTCTTGTGTGATGTATGTCACATTTAAAAAAAATAAATGTAGTGTTTGTGAAGTAGGTTTTCATTTTAACAAAGGCCACTCTGTGCACGACATTCCACGTGCATGGAGTGTCTTGCTGCTATGTGGCCAGGAGCAGTAGCCACTTGTTGCTGAGGCGCTGAGGTCACACTGTGTAGCTTGGCAGCACAATCCAGGCCTGGATTTCAAATTGTGTGTGTGTGTGCGTGCACGCGTGCCTGCATGTGCATGTATGTCATAAAAGGAGGGAAATTGGTGTTTGTGTGTGTGTGCTGGCAGCGGGAGGGGGGCAGTTTGTGAGGAGGGTGTGTCTGTAAGTGCGGAGGAGGTGTATTTGTGTTATTGTGGCGTTCCAAGGTGGAGCCCTAGGTTCCTCTTCCTGTAAGTTGTTAGTTAGGCCAGATGGTGAATCTTGACTCCATCATGTGAAAAACAGATGTGAGGGAGGGGGTGGGGAGTAAATTAAGACCTATAATAAAAAGTAAAACCATGTTCTTTCTGTTTGGAAACATTGAGTTTATGTGATCTGTCAAAAACAAACATGTCCCTCTCTGTCACTGCCTCTGTGGTGTGCGCAGTGAAGTGAGGCAGACAGTATTAACTATTCAGGAGAGCAGGGTTTCCCAGTGCTCTGCTGACGTCTGAACATCAGTTGTACCATCTCTGGATGGCTCAACACTTGGTGTTGTGTGTGTGTGTGTGTGTGTTAATATCTCATTAAACAAATGAAAAAAAATGATTATCTATTCGGCAATGTGGGGAGATGTGTCTATATCTGTTTGTTTGTTGTCACAAATCAATGAATTCTATCTTGACCTATAAGTAAATTAATCAGTCTCACTGAAAGAGAACTGTTGACAATTACAAATGCGTGAGCTTATCTAATCTCTTTGTCTGATGTTTTGCAGTTCCCAGAGTGTGGTTTCTACGGCATCTATGATAAGATTTTGCTGTTTAAACATGACACATCTACCAACAATATCCTACAACTCGTTAAGGCTGCAAGCGACATTCAGGAGGGGGATTTGGTGGAGGTGGTGCTCTCTGGTACGTCACCTGTTTAACACAGGCTTCCTTTGCCCCTTTCTGTTTTAAACCATGTTCTTTTTACTGTGTGATTATATCAAACAATGTGACCTCATGCTACCTGTTGTCTCTTCTAAGCTGCAGCCACATTTGAAGATTTCCAGATTCGGCCTCATGCCCTCAACGTGCACTCATATCGGGCTCCGGCATTTTGCGATCATTGCGGCGAGATGCTGTTTGGACTGGTCAGACAAGGGCTCAAGTGTGATGGTGAGAAAAAGATCGAGAGGATGTGTTAATGAGAGACTGATGTGTGTAAGGCCGCGTCAACAATCACCAACAATGCACCACCATCTCCTCCACTTTCTCTCCCTCTTTCCGTGTCCTCCTAACTGGTTCCTGGATGCATGGCGCCCCCTGCAGGATGTGGACTAAACTACCATAAGCGCTGTGCATTCAGCATCCCCAACAACTGCAGTGGAGCTCGAAAACGGCGTCTGTCCACCACCTCCCTGAGCAGCAGCCAGTCCCTGCGTCTCTCCACCAGCGAGTCGGTGTGCAGCTTAGGGACGGCCTCCACCTGCACAGACGACTCCGGGCTTGTCCGCTCCCACACTCAAATGGTACAAATGTATTTAGAAGACAATGAAATCCTCAAGTATCATTTAGCCTCTCAAATAAGACAGAAAGGAAACGTTAGATGGAAGAGTAACATATGTCAATTCACGTTATTCTAAACACATGTAAAAATGTATGAGTCAATTCAGTTACCAATAAAGTAGGGTTAAGGTTTGAGTGTAATACAATATCCCACTTTTTTCTTTTTCAATAAATGCTTGCAAAAATGGTTGAAGAAGATCAAAGAAGAAAAACAAAAAGAAAATGTATTCCAACAACTTTGGAAACGATGGAGATTAAATAGCTCATGTGAGAACGACATAATATTACATGATTGTTTGATTTTTTTTTTAATATTGGTTCAATCAGATTACTGGATATTGACATAAATTCAATGAAAATTCAAGTTGAATCAAAAACTTGAATTTGATACTTTTGCTAGCCACGGACCCCAAGTGATGCCAGGCGCTTCTACACATGTCGACCGGTTCACCTGGACAAGATGCTGATGAGCAAGGTGAAAGTGCCCCACACGTTTGCTGTCCACTCGTACACACGCCCAACAGTGTGCCAGTACTGTAAGAGGCTTCTTCGCGGGCTGTTCCGGCAGGGCCTGCAGTGCAAAGGTGAAGACAGAGACATGAGTAATTTGATAGTTTTGATAGTGGGTTCTGTCGAATCTAATCTGACCTCTTTTCTGCTCAAGACTGCAAGTTTAACTGCCACAAACGATGTGCATACAAGGTTCCCAATGACTGTCTCGGGGAGACTATTGGAGGTAGGAGAAAAATCCATCCAGTGTGTTCAAACCTTCCATAAAAGCATTTCTCACCTTCATGCCGTGAGATGTATCGCTCCATCTTATTAATACACACACAAACACCATATAAGTACACATGATATTACCCATGATCTCACAAAACTGTAACTCATTAGCACTAATCTTTTTATCTTCTCAGACAACAGAAGTAACTGTGGTAAGTATTATCTGTACTGTGCCTGTGGCTTTGAGTGTTAAATCTGATGGTTGAATTATCGGTAGACACTACTGAAATATAATAATTGCACTTCCTGCGATCCTTTTTTCTTCTTTTTATCCAGACATGCTGAGTCCGAGTGCAGACCCTGAGGTACCTATGGACTACAGCAGCATGGACTACAGCAGTGAGTATGGGGCCTTGGACAAGTTCTCCGTAGATAGTGGCTAGTATAGTGGATGTCGTAGAGTTTTTTAAATTTTCTTTTTCATTTTATACATTTATACAGCTCAGGCACACGGGGTCACAGTACATCCCTGACGTATAGTACCTACATATATATGTCAATACAGAGTAATTCACACGTTTCACATTAAAACCTGTCATACATAGCAAATATTTAGTGACAGATGTACAGTACCACCACCTCCAGTCATATCCTGTTGTTTTCACAAGAGTGTATTAAAGAAACGGTCCCATGACCCCCTCTTTTCCCCAACGTCATTGTTAATTCTCGCCAGCATCTGCCCATATGACATATATGTATATGATGTTAAGTTCTGAAAACGATTCCTTCAAGCAACCGAGGTGTGGTGAGTTGAATAGATGACTAGATTGACGCACAGCATTCAGTGTATTTTGCATGAATCAGTCTAAGATGATTGTTCCTTTCTCAGAGTAATTTTTTCACACAAAATATCTAACACACATATCTGTAGCAACAATTCGCTACAGATATGCATTGACGAAGTGGACCAATAATTTCATACATAACACTGGTATAAATCGGCAGTCACTGTTGTTCCTGTACCAGTGCCACCGAGTGAACCACACACACACACACACACACCTGTCCATTTCATTGACACCAAGTCGCTCCAACAGATGACTCAGATGAGGCTTGCAGTATTCCTGGATCCTTTTCTCCTGAGAGCAGCCAGGATGGAGTCAGTGGAGACCAGAGGTAAATGTCACAGGAGGAATTGTGCTGGATCTATCAGAGCCCAAAATAAAGATGATCACCTGAATTCTGTCTGTATTACAGTGTTTACATCCCACTAATGAGGGTGGTGCAGTCAGTGAGACAGACAACCCGTCGATCCAGTACAGCTATCAAGGAGGGATGGATGGTTCACTATAGCAACAAGGACACTCTGGTATAAATACCAAAAATCCCAATAAACCCTATATTTCTCTCTCGTTTAAGTTATGTAGAGCAATTTACAATTTTCTCAAAAAATAATAAATGGAACTGATTGCTGCTTGAATGCTTTCTCTCCACTGACACATTTACATTTCCTCTGCTGTTTTTCCTGTCATCTATACCTGAATAATGGTTCCCAAAGAGTAGCCTAAGATGAATAAGTAGACTGACACATGTCCAAATTTGGCCTTCTCCTAAAATGTGATCTCTGCTGAACTACAAATGATCTTTGGTTGACCTTGGTTGCGTCTTCTCTAGTTGTACTAACGAGTCTGTCTTATCTCGTTTCTTCTGTGTCTGTACTAACACTTTCAATATATTTTCTCACTGTTGTCTCCCTCTGTCTCTCTCCACCATCTCTTGATTTTTCAACTTGCAGCCTCTTCTCATCAGACCATTCCTCTCTTCCTCTGGACGTCAGCTTCAGATCAGAAAAGAATCCATGTTGACATATGATCTTTACGTCAATTCCTGCCTGTCTGTCCAATTTCCCACCCCACTTCAATCCCCTACAGAGAAAGCGGCACTACTGGCGGCTGGACTGCAAATGCATTGTCCTTTTCCAGAATAACACTTCCAACAAATTCTACAAGGTAATTTGACATTTGTCCATCAAGAATAACGATTTCCTGGACTTGTGCATCATCAGTTGCCATTTTATCTTCTTGCAGGAGATTCCTCTGTCAGAAATTCTCGAGGTGCGACCAGCTGACAACTTCACCTTCGCCCCTTCTGGCACACCCCACTGCTTCGAGCTCATCACAGGCAATATGTGCTACTTTGTAGGGGAGGACCCCAACACCCTCCCCTCTTTGTCCCCCAGCAACCCCCAGAGCCTCCCCCAGACACCCCCTTCCCCCAGCCAAGTAGTGCCCAACAGTGGCATTGGGCGTGAAGTGGCCAAGTCTTGGGAGAGCGCCATCCGTCAGGCGCTGATGCCAGTGATTTTCCAGGATGCTCCAGCAGCTGAGGGGAACACAACTCATAGTACGTTATGACGCATGTTGGCTAAATAAAGACGCTTCTTCCCCTTCTTGCAATGGGCAAAGTTCTCCTTTATGTTTTTTAGTGAAATGTGGTATAGAACATGTGAGTTATCTGCTGATTGTCTGATTATTTCTGGTGTTTCTCGTTCAGGACAAGCGTCTGTGAGCATTTCTGTGTCCAACAGTCAAATCCAAGAGAATGTGGTAAGGCAGCGTTCTCCATTGGGTCATTTTAATTCATTTTTGAGCTCAGTTCAGCCTTCATATGCACAGTGGTTGTTCTTAAGGGGAGGATGATTCCATATTTTAACTGCTTGCCTGCAGGATATCGGTACAGTGTACCAAATCTTTGCTGATGAAGTCCTGGGATCTGGGCAGTTTGGAGTTGTGTATGGAGGTAGGAAGCTCTATGTCCTGTTGTGAACAACGTTAATAGGACGTGTCCATTGGTTAAAAAGTAAAACAAACAAACAAACAAACAAAAACAAGCACGTCTTAAATCCCTGAAAGCACCTAGCCTAGTGGGTTGATGCACACATGTGGAATGTTTATGCGCCAGACTGTAGACACGACAGCTACAACTACCGCTACATCTGCATACATGTGAGTGACTCAGCATAACTCTAGCAATGTTCATTTTCTCTGTCAGGAAAGCACAGGAAGACTGGAAGGGATGTGGCTGTCAAAGTCATTGACAAACTTCGTTTTCCCACCAAGCAAGAGAGCCAGCTGAGGAACGAGGTGGCAATACTGCAGGTAGACGCGCGCACACAATACACACACGCCAACTCCTGGAAGTTGTAACAGATAGTATTTTACAGAGTGCTGTAGTTTAATTTTTTTTTCTATTATCCACAAACCTAAGTAGCTTCTATAAATGAGAGTTTCAGGTTAAAGTTTCTCCAGTTTTCACCAACAGATGGCGACAAACACTCAGTGGTGTATGAAACCTGATTATTATCTTTTCATGTCTCCTCCAGCCTCACAGCCATTCTCTTGTTGTGACAGACTAATGTGGCGCTGCCACGCTCACCACCAAGTTGAAAATAAAACATTGCTCTGTAGATGACACCCATCGTCATCGCAAAAGGCTTTTAGAGTACTGCTTGTGGTGTTTTTAAAACATAACTGTATAATAATAATCATTTTCTGTCGTGTTTGGTGAGAGGTACATTCCCCTCCCTTGGGTACTGTCTTCTCTGTTGTCTCTTTCACTTCGACACATGACTTGATCAAACTGTCACATTGTTCAATTGTCTCTTTTCACCGTTATTTTGTGAAAACCTCTTTTCCACAACATCCTTCTTTTTTTTTTACTTCCTATTATTCCCCTCTGTCCGTCCACCTTTCCCCTCTTACCCTCTGTCATCCTGCTCTCAGAGTTTACGCCACCTGGGGATAGTGAACCTCGAGTGCATGTTCGAGACCCCAGAGAAGGTATTTGTCGTGATGGAGAAGCTGCATGGCGACATGCTGGAGATGATCCTCTCCAGTGAGAAAGGCAGATTGCCCGAGAGGCTCACTAAGTTCCTCATAACGCAGGTGTGTATGCACATCGGTGAAGAGGGGATTTACTCTTTACGTGCACTCATCACCCATATCCTGTTTGTGTGTCTGTGTAGATACTTGCCGCACTGAGACATCTGCACTTTAAGAACATCGTTCACTGTGACCTGAAGCCTGAGAATGTGCTGCTTGCCTCTGCTGATCCTTTCCCCCAGGTACTCAAAAACACACTCAAGATACATTACCGTTTCCACGCTGTGTCACATCGCGCCTCACTGTTTTCTTCTCTCAGGTGAAGTTGTGCGATTTTGGTTTTGCCCGTATCATTGGGGAGAAGTCTTTCCGTCGCTCGGTAGTCGGCACCCCGGCATACCTTGCCCCAGAGGTTCTGCTAAACCAGGGCTACAACCGCTCTCTGGATATGTGGTCGGTTGGCGTCATTATGTATGTCAGCCTGAGCGGGACCTTCCCATTTAATGAAGATGAAGATATAAATGACCAGATCCACAACGCAGCCTTCATGTACCCCCATAACCCCTGGAAACAGATCTCCAGTGATGGTAAACACAGAAGTGGGGGGAGGGGTTTTATTGGTGGAAAGATCTAGACTATATGAGTAACTGATAAAGTACAACAAGCTGTTACAAATGAACGTTGTTGAGATTTAGAACATAGAAAATAATATCTCGAAAGCACGTTATGGCATGTTTGTATTGACCTGAATGTGTAAATGATCCGTTCTCCTTTGCGCTTCCAGCAATCGACTTGATCAACAACCTGCTACAAGTTAAGATGAGAAAACGTTACAGTGTTGACAAGAGTCTCAGCCACGCATACCTACAGGTAACATGTGTACACACACACACACACACACACACACACACACACAGACACACAGCGAGGAAAATAATCATTGAATTTTTATTGAAGTTTATCTTTGATTGTGTTTTGAGAAGGTGTCAGTGGCTTATCAGTGTCACAGTAACCTCATGATTATACAGAAAACTCTCCACACACAAGACCTAATATGATTACTGAATGACACATGGCAGCTCTGCTTCTGAAAAGGAAACTTCTACCTGTTTTGCCAGGACTATCAGACATGGCTGGACCTGCGAGAGCTGGAGACGAAACTTGGCGAGCGTTACATAACCCATGAGAGTGATGACGGTCGCTGGCAGATGTTCGCCCACGATCACACTCTGTCCTATCCTGCTCACCTTGTGCCACCTCCACCTGCACCAGCCTCCGACGATGAGGAGGGCGGGGAAGATGCAGATGTGCAAGGACTCACTGAGAGGGTCAGCATCCTCTGACCACACCAGAGAGGAGACTCAAGCTGATTTTTGGAGAATGAAATTAACAGGACCAGGGAGAGGGAGGCTGACATTTTGCTCCAGAACCTGATAGAAACATCTGTCGAGACAGTCACTGCAGTGATCCGCTGTGTGCCAGTTTAAAACGTCACACTTCTGTTCTTTAGCCTGCCATCTTCATAAGTTTATTCAGCTGATGAATGCATCTGAATTTGTCACACACTTTAAAATCACATCCACATATGTCACAATTTTCCCACAAAGTCAAGATTTTTTTTTTTTTTTTACCGTGTCTCATTTACAACTCTTGTTTTTTTGAGCTATGAGTATCATTGCATTCAACTTGAAATTACACCACAAAGTGAAGTGACTTCCTCTGGGCCGGTAATTACTAATGGAGGCAGACTCAAATCAATCCGCATCAATTCAAACTGAAAGTACTGGTGCAGGGTCAGACTGTCCTTTGACAATAATCAGTGCTTTTAGTCAAGAATGTGACAACAGTCACTGTGGGTTGAAATGTACAGTGGTTTACTGATCTTTAAATGTCAAACAAATGTGAAACATTTCTATTTCTGTTCTCTTTCTATTCTGTTGATTTCATTCCATTCAGTGAGTGCTTTCAGAGGTACCTGAAACTGTAAAAAAAAAAACAAAAAGATGTCCACAGAGTTTCCTGTATATAAGATTTATACAACACAACGTAGCTTTAAAAAGAAAATAAACACAGGCAAAAGGACACCTCTTATAGCAAGAGCAACCCTCCCTGGACTCCAAGTGTTTCTGTAGCTTTGGTTACTTGGGGTGTTTGAGGAGTCTGTGTTGTTTGATCAGTGAAGACTTGTCATGTCAGCGTATTGCATGTTTTCTGTGAAGTAGAATTATATAGATTCAGCATAAAAAATGGTAGTTATCAACATTTAAACATGTGTAACCTGAAGTTTAATGTAGTGTCAAATGTGTGTTAAACTGTGTACAACATATCTAAAAGTTGATCCTAGTACTTTGTAACAGACAATACAGACACTGAACATTATCCACTTTGGTTTGTTCTTACTAGTGAAATGCACATGGATATCATTCAAAGAGCAGCTGTAGAATTCATCGGTTGGTTTAGATAGAGGATATGATCTCTTCAAGGAAGCTCTCAGAATGATGCATACAATACACACTCCTTCAGGCAGATTTACACACACTCACACACACACACATTACTAAAGGCCATCAATTTTTCTCACATGTTGTACATGATAGACTGAGCAGCATGGGCACTCAAGAGGCGCCTGCGGTGAGTGGATTGTTTTCTGTTCTGTGGTGAGCGTACTTCAGCCAGCTACTAAAAGAGCTCTTTTCAACCTCTCATTCCAACTCCATTTTCAATGGTAAATGGTGCCACTTTCTCATTCTGTCTCCTTGTATTTCTTTCCCGTGCTAGATGGTTTGCAGACGAATAAGTATAAAGATAAACCTTTGACGTGTACAGCAACTGATACCAGCAAAGTTTGTATTCTGCTTCACGCAAATACAGCAATCAGCTTGTTTTTCGCTAAGGAAAAGTAAGGAAACTTAAGTAAATGTAACTTTCATGTAGTTGACCTTAAATATATTAAGGCAGAAACATGGCGTGTGCTTACAAACAATCCAATCCAGCATGACGGTGCATTGCATTATCTGTCAGTATAAACTGCGTTTTGTACTGTTTTTGTAGCACGCAGGTCTCTGCTCTTTCTGCTTCATTTGTTGTTATTGGGAATTTTATGGTGCTGTTGTACTTAGAATAAATATTTGTTGTTCATCATGTAAGCACTAGTGCAAATTTTTGCCGGTCTGCTATGATGAAAGTGGAACGTAAACATCTTGGTTTTCACCTGGAAATCACGTCACCGTGAGTTAGAAATTACACTTAGAAAGTGTCATTTGACTTGGATGGTACATTTAAATAATCAGGAA
The DNA here is from genome assembly GCA_901007665.1 of Aeoliscus strigatus. Taxonomy (NCBI): domain Eukaryota; kingdom Metazoa; phylum Chordata; class Actinopteri; order Syngnathiformes; family Centriscidae; genus Aeoliscus; species Aeoliscus strigatus. The sequence goes on from CAAKHB010007837.1 coordinate 182,697, forward strand.
CAAATTTTCCAGTAGACTGACTATTGCAATATTATTCACCAGAAATGCTCCTTTACAAGAGACTCTGGATGGCTTCAGGTTTTCAGCCCATTAGGTGTTCTGGTCACAGGGACCTATTTTTCAAGTGTGAAAGTGAAATATTATAATTTCCCACTCAAAACTCCACAGCTCTCGGCTTACCTTTGAGGAATTTGACTTACTTTACTCTTACTTTGTTGTGAAAATGTCAAATATGTGGAGGACTTACTACACGACACGGCAATTTAACAGCTGAACACCTTAGCATTTAAAAATCATCCTGGAGCACTGAGACTATTTTCTGCAGCGAAATACACTCACAATAGTGAGTATTGACTGACATTTAATGTGGAATCAATTGAAAAAAAACTGGACACCCTCATTCGTGGTTTTAATGGCCTTTGGAGTTTTAGATAATTATTATGCTGGAGTCTTTTCTACCTGTGTGTCTCAGTCATCAATCAATCAATTTTTGATTTTTATCATCTCATAGCTTTTCTATGATTATATGGTATGTATGACAACTGAACAAGAAACTTTGTTTATAGGCAGAATTCATATTCATACTACAATTATTACTAAGTATTATTGCAGGAAATATAGTAGGGACATTTTCCTCCATTTTGTTTTTTATTGTCAATTTCATGCTTGGTCAAACATTTTACAGCAAGATTTCAGGATCAGTGGAGCAAACAGCAGCTCTTTTGAATAACAGTAGTAAAGTATTCCACCGTGTTTTGTTTCAACTAGAAATCTAACTGATCTTACAGTTTTTTGTCTGCATAGCCGTTGATGTCCATTTTTCTGCTGTAAGTCAAGGGGAAGAATGCATGTTTTTTTTTTTTTCTGATTAACTTGAACAGGAATCACTTTATGATAATAGATACGGCTGCAACCGCTACCTGCAGTTGCACTACATATCTGTTAAAGTGCTTTGTTGAAAATCCTAATAAGGCAGTGCAGAGATGTGCTTACAACAAAACAATCCTTTTCTGTAATATATCAAAATAAACCACAACGACAGGGGCTGATAGTAAGGCAACATAGGAGACAAAGAACAGCTACATTTTAATCCAACAAGAACATAATATAAAATCCAGTGTGTTAAAATACCTAAAAGTAACCCAACATAAACTAAATAAACCAGGACACAAAGTTGAGGACGCTTGTGCAGAGGCAGACTACGCTATAGGGGAAGGCTGGACAGCGAGCACAATATTTTTAAAATGATCAAGCTATAATAAAAATGTTTAACAAAGGGGTTTCCAAACTTAGGAGTTAAGTGCAAATAGTGTCTCCTGATAGCCACCTAACAACGATTCCCTCAATTACAATTCCGTGGTCAATAACAAAATATACTGGATCCAAAATAGATGCTGACACCAACATGGAAGCAGTTAAGATGCAAACGTGTTAACAATCTCTTGGTTAATAAACTCATTCGTTCATCTTCTGCCACTTATTCCGGTCATGGGTCACAGGTCGTGCTGCAGCCGATGTCAGCTGTCAGCGGGCGACACCCTGGACCAGCTCATCGCAAGGTCACATGAAGGACAGACAACCATTCACTCACACACTCACACCTAAGGACAATTTAGAGTGACCAATTAACCTCAGCATGCTTTTAGAGGTGGGAGGAAGACGGAGAACCCGGAGAGAACCCACACATGGGGAGAGCATGCAAACTCCACATAGAAAGAAATAAAAGCGTGTGTCAGACAATTGAAGATCTAGGATTTAGATTCTCCTTCAAACTTGATTACATAACAGAACATGACCTCTTTGCAGCTCACACTTGGGGAATCACTGGTTTAACATATATATTTTGTCATATACTGTATGTACCACTGTACTGTATATTTAGAATATATGATGGTGTACCTTGCAAGACAGCATATGGATTGAAGTACTTTTTTATTTATTCTATTCTATTAATGATTGTTTGACTCACCTGGGATGATGCTTCAGTGGCTGCCTTCACTTTTGCTATTTTATTTCCGTCACACACTTTCTCTGCTCGCTTTCCAGAGGGACGTCAGTGTCGTAGTTTTTACGGACAGTCAGAAAGTGTCAGTTGACATTTCCTTTCTTTGGAAGCGCTATGTTAGATCGGCATGTTAGACAAACACACAGACACCAAAGTTGTCCTCCCATTCCGAATGGAAGTTTTCATTTTTCATTTCTTTTTAGATCCTTTCTTTGGTAAAAATGCATTGGAAACTAACTCATATGTTCGCTGGAATTATGCCATGGGTGCCACATGCAGTTAAAGTAGGTTGGTAAAGTCCTTCAGTTTGTTAATGAAACTGGAGCTGAAAAATCAGCCATTTTCCTTTATTTCAGAATTAACAAAATGACTAACTGTTCCGACATATGAAACTTTAAAGGTTTGATTTGATGATTGTTAGATCATTGATTTATGTTAGACAAGAAATAAAAATTCTGCAGTCATTTCCTTTTTGAAATCAGGACAGAAGGTATCCTACAGTGCAGACTGTGCAGCTTAAGGCATTCCGATTTGCGCTGTTGCGCGAGTGAAACAACATTGAATTAAATTTTTATTGGTATACCAATAAAGTTTATATGGGCTATAATCTAAAGCATTACCATCTGATTTGTACCCGCTGAATGTCAGCTACCACAGAGGAATAAACTAAACTAGATCACATGGAGCTTGTCTCTAAGAGGTTGTTGGTGATTGATTCCCCTCCATTCCATGTCCAACAACAGTTCTGTCACCTTCATGGCAACGTCATTGCCTTCACAGGCAGGAAATATTCAGGATTTATTATTTTTTGTCGTCCTTTTTTCTGTAACTGAGCAACATGATGACAGGTATGCTCACAGGAAAATAAACATTATTCACAGCGGTCAGAGATGTTTACACAACATATTAACAGATCCACTGCAGACCTCTGGAACAGATTCTTTTCATAAACATACAAAGTGACGGATATGGTGCAGCTGAATTCAAATGTGTCTGGTAACAACGTGGTTTATGGTTCTGCCTGCTACGGAAACTCACTAACCACAGACAGATCAAACAGCGATGAGACAGACACACACGGGTGTGATCACCCCAACTCAAACACGCTCCCTGAAATACAGGAAGTAGTTCTGATGAAGTGAAAACAGTTCTGCTACATTACACTCTAAAATCTGACGTACAAAGTTAAATGAGGAATTGTGTTTGTTGTATGTGACATTTTCAGAGACATTGTTTAGGGGAGGAAAAAAAAAAAAGATTATTTCACTGGCAAACCTGGACTTATTTCTGCATCTGGGCAGCAGACAAATCTATGCTACATCTCCTCCATCATCAGTCTAATGTTTCTCTCCACCCCTGAGGTCTACTTCCTCCCAGCACGTGTGCAAAAAAAAAAAAAAAAAAAAACCCAAAAAAACCCAGCCTCCCTCCCCTACGCGTGTCTTCCCCTTTTTGTACCTCGTCTCATCCTCTCTCCATGCTTCTTTCTGACATTCCAGTAGCTCCTGTCATCAGATTCAATCATCTCAAGAAAACAAATGATAAAAAAATGAAAATAGTCATGTAATCATCACTTGTAATTATTTAGTTATATCTAAGAAGAATCTCATCTGAAGCACATGCTGGACTGAACCGTGGAACATACCTGGAACTTTTCACACAGTGGACAGAGATCGTCTTTTTTCACCAAAAACTGCAGGTGAGAGTGTTTCTGGTTAGAATCCGGCTGGAAAGAAATGTTTGAAAAGATATACAATACCAAAACTGTGCTGACCTTCAGACTATTCATGTGTGTTGGAGCTTTATGTTCTTTCTCACTTTGTCTACAGTGGAAAGATGGCTGAAGTGAGTCATCAGTGCAAAATAAGAAATGTAGATTCTCTGTGTGGTCAAACATATTTCTGTGTGTCTCCCAGCAATGGTCACTAAAACAAGCAATGGAAAATAGATCCACACGTACAAAGGCTGGAAATTTACAGGAATGCAGGTGGATTAAGACATAGAGTTGGAAACAGGGTGCAAAGCTATAAATCATAACATTTCCATGTGTTTTGGGGGAAGGTTACTTCAGCGTGTACAGGGCAAAGCTCAGCTCTTCGCTCCTCTAAAGTGACAATGTTGAAAGGTTCTGTATTAGCAAGCAGTTCATAACATTAACAAACACATAGTTGGCTCAGATTAGACTAACTGAAGCTTCAGCCAGCTCTAGGTAGGCCTATGCTGGCTTTTGTGATGAAAAAAGCAGACAACCTGCAGATGTAGTAACACTTCAAGCAGAACAAGTATACAATAAAACTCCCCACAGACCAACAGGCATTAGGAGGGGAACACCACCTTGGTTGTCGGTGTCACACTGATGACTAAACAACAGCCCGTGAATAATTTCAGCATGTATTAGTCAAACTTTCCATTACGAGCAATAGTTTGTACATATATTTTAGGGAAATTTGATGAATAATCCATTAAATCAATTCTGTACAGCCACACGCACATTATCATTCACCAGAGATGGTCTGAGTCTAAGTGGCTTCTCCATTATTGAATTTGGATGGTACGCTTATTCCCCATCCTGACTGTAATGGCATTAGATGCTTCCTGAGGCTATAAACGCACCAAAGCCTAGCATAAGGGATAGAGCAACACATATAGAGGAAACCACTGGGATACAGAAATGGAACAACACAGATGTAGACTTCTTCTTCTTCTCCTTTCAGCTTGTCCCTCATCAGGGGTTGCCACAGCGAATCATCGATTTCCATCTTTCCCTGTTCTCTGTATCCTCTACTCTGACTCCAACTACCTCCATGTCCTCCCTACAGCTGTAAATTTCCAAACACGAAACGCTCAAAGAAAGGCAGCACATCGACCACACAGCGACACAAAAAAGAAAGCACTAACATAATTCATTCTAAATCACATCTAACTAACTACGCTTGCGGCTTTCAGTGCCATTTGTCCTCCAGGTGATCTGAAGGAAGCCACGCAGACTAAAATGTGTTGGCATTATACGCTCTCACAAAGAAATGATGAGCAGGGTGTGGGTTTGCATCTTCTCCGTTGGATGGGCTTAGAGTGGGTCCCTGGCATCTGGTACCGACATATACATGCTAATACAGAATAATTCACACACTCAAGTTCGAACCTAACATAAATGAAATTATTCACAGCTGTATCATCTCCTCAATTCACGTCAGTTGTATGTTGTTTGACACTGATCAGTGATTGAAAACTGATCACTGAATCAGATCTCTCAGTTCAGGAGAGGAGAGCGACAAGACCTCTGTTGACACCAGGGAGGATGATTTTGATTTGAGGATGATTGACTTATATTTTCTCTTCATGTGCTGCATAACATTATAAATATAAATATATGTATAAATATGAATCTATGTATATACATGCACTGTCTATATATATAGGTTGTACTCACACTGTAACGCAACCTTTTACTTTTTTTTCACAGATCAATTTCTAATGAGGAAAGTCACAGACAAGTGAAGTGAAACGATGAACGCCACATCAACACCACCAACAACAACTGCAAACACAACTTTAATGTGTGTCAATATTGGTCAAAGTGCCGTTAGTGACCTCCTGATGACTGTGTACATCTTCGCCTTTATCTTCGGGTTGATCTTCAATGTGTTGACCTTCGGACCCATTTGTCAACAAGTACGAAAGCAGAATGTTCTGGGCATCTTCCTGCTCAGCCTGTCCCTCTCCGACATGCTTTTCCTATTCACCATGCCCCTGTGGATCAATTATTACAATCACGATCACCACTGGAAGCTAGGTGTTCCGTTCTGCAGTGTCGCTGGCTTCGTCTACTACTCCAACATGTACATCAGTATCTATCTTCTCTGCTGTATCTCTGTGGATCGCTGCCTGGTGGTCACCTTCCCACTACGCTTCAAGACCCACCGTACTTCCTGCTACGCCTGGGGACAGTGTTTCATGGTTTATGCTGTAGTTGTGGTGCTTCACATCATGGTTCTGTACAAAGACGACCTCGTTGATGCCCATGATGATATTAACAGCAATGACCGTTGTTATGAGACCTACCCAATGAAAGCACCTATTGCCCTGTTCAACCTGCTCCGAGTGGGCATCGGCTTTCTGCTGCCCCTGGTGGTGCTGTCCGTCAGCTACTGGAGGGTGTTGGCCACTGTCGGCCAGAGCCCTGGCTTGAGCGCTCAGGCTAAGAGGAAGGTTCGCATGCTGTCTTTTGGGGTCATTGGAATCTTCTCTATTTGCTTTGCTCCATACCACATTCTCCTGCTCACACGCTCGCTTGTCTTCTACCACAGCAACGACGTACGTCCTCTCGGAAGTTACTGTGAGTTTGAAAGAAAAATGCATTTTGTCTTCTCATGCACGCTGGCGCTGTCCAGTCTGAACTGTGTTGTGGACCCCGTGCTCTATGTGCTGGTCAGTAATGGAGTTCAGGCGGAGGCGAAACTGTGCTGGAGGAGGCGAAACAGGACACAGACAGAGGATTGTGCTCTTACAACGTATAACAAAAAGTTAAATAATTTGATATGAGCACTTACCTGCATGCCATACGAGAGGTGTAAACAGGGTGTGGATTTGTACGTATTGTATGTGTGTTCCTACATGTACACAATTGCCCATTAGTCTGCGACTCAGTCTCCAGTGTGCTGTGCAGGTTACACATAACCACATTGCCTCTTTCCCCTGCTCATATCCTGCACAGTGTTGAAGAAGGGGATGGATATTATTTATCTCAGTGCTAAGTGACAGAATTGTAGAGCGTCGTCTTCCCAAGAGTTTTTCCATGTGGAGCGACACTGCTGATTTGAAGAGCCCTTGTGTATTTCCCTCCAATCTACACAAAGCTATGGAGTAGTATGACCCCGATACAGCTAAAAGCACAATAAGCACGACCAGAAAATCATGTATTAGCATGGACAAGTGTACTCTGTCAATGACTGAGAGCTCTCCAGTGTTCTTTTTTATTGTAAAAAAAGACCCCACCAATGAATAAATCATAATAAATGCATGTGTAGCGGTTTGATTTCTTTGTGTTATTTCATTCGGAATCTAGCTAGTCCAATTTTGCTCCTTTTTGTATCTGTATGCAACACAGCAGGTGCAACTACACTGCAACTACACTGTACTATGAGACAATAAGAATATGACATTTCATGTCAAAATATTACCAGACCAGACTGCTTTCACAATGCCAAGAAATAACGTTTTTAATATAAAACTCCCTTGCTCTATTATTTCACCTTAAAGTAGAGTCGGTGGATGATTCTATATTTCTCAGTGTTAAAATGCTGGCAAGTTTACATTACTTGCTCAAAGTTACAGTTAATCAGATATTAGAAATAAAGATATAAAGATATATTTCCGGTTGTAATGGGCTGAGGCTGAACTCCATTACAATGGGCTTCTTCCCATGCACTTGCCGGACTCACAGCCCCATAATGGCGTTGGTCTGAAATCAACTTGACAAGCTGTTTTCAGACTTACCAAACAAAACAGCACTTAGTGGAAAAATATATGTTGCATTTTATAGCAGCGTACTCTTGAAAAAAATATTCAGAAGTGTAAATCTGTATCTAAATTTCTACAATGACATACATTTAAATTTCTCATCAAAAGTATGTCTTGTTCAATAAAGCACAAATAGATCAGATGAATTCTACACTGCGAGTCTTATATACAGTATTTAGTTCATCACACATCACATAGGAAATGTGGAGCAAATATGTTTTGTGCACCTATAGTAAACTCAGGGGTGGATTTGGTTTAGACTCTGGAGAACGTTCAATGAATCAGATAAGCTCATTTCAGAGCTGATGAGTGTGAAAATCTCCATTCTGATCACGACACACTGTGACACACAGGTTGTTTTAGATAAAACACATGCACACACACACACACACACACACACACACACACACACACACACACACCTGCGCAACAATCATTCTGTCTCATCATGTTGATGTGTCACACGGTGAGGTGAGGTGATGAACTGTGTCGGTGAAGGAGAAGTGATCACTAACACTTGTTTACACAGATTTGTGACTTTGTGGAGATAAACACAGTTCTGGATCACGAGAACGGGAACAAAGACAAACGTTTGGTGTTCGATGTCGGTACGACAAATAGGAAACAGCGTAGTCATGTAGAGTGTTACGAAAGAAAGAGGATCCCTGTGCCTTTGGCCCCCACACGGAGCCGCCCCTGGCCGGATGGCGGCGCAGTGTTGTTGTGGTGTCGGTCGGTCCCGCCCCCTCCAGGCGGCTCCACTCCAGCGGCCCGGGCTTCTCTCACCATCACGCACCGGACTCCACCTGCCGAGACAGCGGCCAACAACCACACACGGGAACACGACGACGGTTTTCGCGTCCTTCGCTCGACGCCCGCCGCCGATTCGTGGCTCAAAGGAAGGAGTCCGTCCGTCCGACGGATGGTTCCGATCCGCGGTGGCTCCTCAGAGACCCAGTGGACAGGATGTCAAGACAGCAGCAGCAGCAGCAGCAGCTCCGGGCGTCGGTCAGATACACGCACGGTGTGGTGGAGGTCAAGAGCAAAGTGAGTG
>CAAKHB010007837.1:199540-210946 GCA_901007665.1 Aeoliscus strigatus
CACACAACAAATCTATGATCCATGAAAAAAAAAAGAATTTCATTTATGGCTTTTTCAAAGAAATTTAAAAAACAAAAGAAAACATGTCAAGTTCTAGCCATGTGTCCATAGATAGAGACTATTTATCATGGGAGAGAAAAAGAATATCCTCCTACCTGTGCAGATGTTCAAAACTGGAGATGCTAAATCCCTGTTTGATCTTTTTTGGTGAATTTTCTTGCTGTCCTCTTCTGTCTTTGTCAGCTTACTTGTCACTTCTTTTCTTTCCAGTTTTCTCTCTCTCTCTCTCTCTCTCTGTCTCTCTCTCACTGTTTCCCTGCAGCCCAGGAGGTTACCTCATTGATCTGTAGTCAGGAGCACAGTGTCTCACTCAGCAGTGAGATTGACAGAAGGAGAGTTAAAGCAAAAGGACCAACATTACCTCTCTCAAATCCTGATGAGGTGTGCCCCCCCCCCCCCCCCCCCATCCTCCATCCCCCCCTCACATGTTTTTGCATAAAGCTGATAACAAACCTTATCAAATATTTGGTCCGCAGGAGGAAGAGCAACCCATTCTTGAGTTCCTTATTCTCCCCTCACACCACAAAAAAATTGAAGAGATGATCGCAGCTGTGTTGAATGATTATACTCCATGATCACCGCAAACAAAATGACCATAAGAAAAGGAGGTCTTCACTATAGTCTAGATAGATTTTGTCTTATTTAGAAAACGTTTATATTATATATACATATATATAATTTTTTTATTTTATTTTATTTTTATCAACCTTATTTTCTCACTGTCTCTTGAAGCTGCTGTAAACTGCAATTTTCTTCACTGTGAGACAAATAAAGGTTATCTAAATAAAGGTATCTTATCTTATCGTATCTTATATTTTTGCGAATTTCATAAGGAGAAAAGTATCTATCTTATATACCTAAAGTTTTGGTGCCCCTCACTTCTTTTTATTTTTTACACTGTGGTTTGCTGGATGTCCTTTAATATGAGCTGCCCAAAGCTGAATCTTGGAGTAGAAGGTCCTCCAACTTATACACTTCATTTATAATTATATTCTGATTTATATATGTGTATGTCAACAGCAGGACGTCTGGGAATGACAGGAACGGATACCTCAGAAAGGAGGGGTGAGGTGAGACAGGAAAAGGGGAAACACAAACAAACACCAGTTTTTTTTCCCCCTTTGTTCTTCTGCCCTCATATCTTCATCTGTTTCTTTCCACTCTACATCAATATTGTGAGGGTCTTAAACTTAGACCAGACATCTGCTCTCAGGCTGTTACACACCAGTTGGAAGGATCAGTTCAATACAAGACAGCCACTTCAAAAGTGGCACACTATGGGAAAATACAAAAACGCGTTTGGGGGCAAGAAGAGTGAATAGTGACAGCAGTCTCTATAGATTTCTGTCTTTACGTAGAATTATGCACAGCAGGTGTTATGCAGGACAAGAAGATATAGCTTTAGACTGGTGCATGCATTCGTATGTGTTTCAAATATGAAATACTTGTTATGACTATTTTAGGGTTTTTCTTGCTTTGTTGTTGTGATGATGCAGTAATTCCCTGAATGACCGAATAATTATCATAGTTTCAACTGGTCTCCACTGGTGGATGAGTAAGCTTTTAACACTCCTCGTAGTGGTTACAATTGATTTTCCTTATCCATCTTGTTGTCAGTCACAAGTTCCTGTGTAATTATTATCTGTCGTCTGGATACGTAATTGGCTGCATGCACTTAACGTCTGTGTGAGTGTACAAATAGACGTAAACATCACAGACATTTAGAATAATTGGAACATCAATACCTAATAATTTCAGTGTGTGAGTAACATAATATAACAGATCACAACACAATGAGTTAGTCTCTGCATGCTTGTGACGTGGGGGTGAAGTGACACTGAGTTGAATGTTCTATCTATCTATCTATCTATCTATCTATCTATCTATCTATCTATCTATCTATCTATCTATCTATCTATCTATCTATCTATCTATCTATCTATCTATCTATCTATCTATCTATCTATCTATCTTTCTATCTATCCAGACTACTTCTACTACTATAGGCTTTGTCTACATGTTTACCATGACACACATTAAGTGTAGACCATGTTATTATCTTGGTTTAGCTCGTTTTGGAATACATCCTTCATTCAGCTCATTAATTCAGTTCATTCACTCTCCTTACCACGTCATCTCATCAGTGTATTCTTTTGACCTCTCTGTCCCACCTGGTCCTTGTAAGCAATCAAGAATCTAAGACCTGCTCCATGTAGGTGGCTTTTTTTCCCCCCTCTCCATTTGCATCTGTGTCTCCACAAGCAAAATCGTTAAAATGCAAACGAAAACATTCGGTACTGATGGATTGCTGTTGGATGGCTTAGCAGAGATCTTCACAGTACGTTTGGTGGTTCTGTTTGTCATCAGATAGGCTAGTAACTGGACATGGGTGTGGACAGGTCAATGACCAACACTGTGAACATGTAACATGTAAACAATAAACCAAAAAAATCGGGTCATGTCATCCACAAATCAATGATGTAACCGTCTAAAATGCAAATCTTCACTTTGGCCAGAGTTTTAATAACCTCAGTTTACAAACAAAAAAGAAAAAACTGCTTTTTAAAAATACCCATGTACACGTGGACTAGGCATCAATCTACCCTCATCTCTGCCGGACTCTTCCCTGCCACCTGCTTTTCCATGCCAGCCCTGGATATGGATTGTACTTATCGTCCCCCAACTCGGGTTCATTGCGTTTATTGACATTATGCTGCGTGGATTACACTGTGGACGATACATTGGGTTTATTCATCATTCATCATTCATTGTTCATTGTGTCAAACTGACTTGCTGCACAGAACTGCCTGTCGCTCTGCTGCATTGGGGTCCAACGTACCTCATGACAGTTTTGATTTCACCTTTTATGAAATATGTTTCTGCTGTGTGATCATGAACTAACATTCTGCTTAGTATATCTGACATCTGCACATTCAACAAACATCCCTTACAGCAAGCGATTAGATGAGGAAAGGTAGGAAGGAAAGATGGAAGGAAGAGAAAACCGAGGTGACCTTGATGAGAGCAGAGACGAAGCAGCACGAAAGAGTGCTTTTGGTTGAGACAGGAAATGATAAAAGTTACTGATTTTTGTGCTGGAAATAAACAGAGAACATTGATCATTAGAAGATGTTTCCATGGTTATTAAAATTCTGTCTCAGTTTATCTCGACTTCACACTTGAGTGCTATCATCCCTCCCTGAATCCTCCCCTCTAAAAGATATTTTCATCTAATTTGTTAATAACTGATTGGTTCCTATGAACACAAACCACACACACACACACAGATTACTCTAAATGGTTGATTCATTTACAGTGTGTACCCTCACCTCTGGTGGTGTTCAAATGACAGAAAAACCTCCATCAATTCCTCTGATTCATCATTATTTGACTTACTGCATTTTTCAAACTGTGACTAACAGGAACCAGGTTTGTGTTTGCCCATCATTTTGATGGGTTATACCTTTAGGTAAATGTATGCCGTTCCCTCCTGCTCATTCGTGCTGGAGTCGGCCAAGGAAACAAATACTGTCCTCTCTAACCAACTGGTACATAGTTAATCTTTTAAAACTATTCCAACGGTTTGTTTAATTATATGTGCTGTTGCTAACAACAGCTGACATGAACATTAACATAACTTGTAGTTCAGTTGACTCTGTACCAAGTCCATAATAGTATTAACAGATTGTTCTTGTGAGGTTTAGGCAGGAGTTTTCAGGTTTAGACAATGCATACATAGCAGCCATGTCTTTATGTTCTAAAAATAGAGTCCATTTGGCCCACCTAATGGAAGTTCCTGTCTGCTGCATCAACTGTGTTCTGTGGAGCGGAACACAATATTATGGCTGCGCAGCAGCTGATAGGCTTTAAAAAGTTGTGCATTAGAAATATATTTTTTTGTCGAACTTTTTCATTTTACAAACAGTTTTTGATGCGTTTGATCATTCATAAATATCAGTACAAAGGCCTCACATGCAGTTACAGATCTGGTCTCATTGTGCCAATCAAAGAAAGTAATATTAGGTATGCAAAAATGAGCTCTAAGTTTGAGCTTTTATTGCTGCTTTTCTGCAGATGTCACTCACTGGTTGAAATCTTGTACCGTTTTATTTCATCCAACTTTCACGCAATTTTCTGGCACAAGGCACCTCATTGTCATCCTGCTTCATGTCCATGTGGAAGACGGTTACTGGAGAGTTAATTTATCGTCTGCATCCTGAAATGTCTTAGATGCAACTGGATTTCAGCATTTTTGTTTAGAAAAGAAGTGGCAAGATTATAAACAAGGAAAATGAGAAATCTTACACCTACAGCCAGTCTCGATGTGAATGGGACAAATTCTCTTTTTCAAACTTTTTCAAAATTGCTCTCACATAAATAAATCTCCACTTCAAGTCATGTTCTGTGGACTACAAACAAGTGACATCGACATCTAGGTATTTTATAATATTTAATATATAACTGTTATATATATCTATCTATATATCTATACACACAAAACTGAGAATAGCATAAAAATCAACTTTTTTTTTAAAGCATGATTGATACATTTTCTGTCCATTTTTGCCAGCACCATCAGCACTATTAATACACATAATTTGTACACGTTTCAAAACCTAGCAAAGAGCTTTTAGACATATCCATCGAAGGTTTGTATGAGGCTTTCAAGGACCTCATCCTGAGTGATCCTCTTCCAGTCCTCAGGAATCTTAGCCGGCTGCTGGTCATACTCCTCGGCAAACCTCTCGCTGAACCTTGCAAACACATATCTGTAAAATAAAAATGCAGGGGCTTGTAAGTAGAAAATATACACTTTTACACCTCTAGACAGGCAGGTGATTTAGTATTGTGGCTTGTCACAACAACAGTAACAGTAAACGGTACCTCCAGTAAACACCAGGTGTTTGGTCCTCAGAGGAGATGCTCCAGTCTGGGTGGAGGTCAGCGAGGTGCGTGCATGCTACAGATATGTCCTGTATGTCTGTGTGAAACATGCTGTGGGTTGTACTTTCAGGTGACCTGATAGAGGATGGAAGTTGGGAGGGCAACACCCCTTTGGGCCTGTGGAGCGCAGACATGTGAATGTCATGCCCCATCTCTTCTACTTCACAAGGAGCTCCACATACGGGACACCGTGTGCCGCAGCCCCCCAGTTTTTTCAGAAGGTAGTCTGTAGGATTTATGGGAAGACGCTGGAGTAGCTCGTTGAAGTCCACTTTTCGTGAGAACTCCTGGGCGAGTTGCAACCGCACAGCTGCCAATAACTCCATTAAACATGTGATGAAGCCATTCCATTCAGTTGTGATACTGAAGAGTGGCCCACTCAGAGAGCCCCAAGGGACATTTACATCTCCATCTCCCTCCACAGTGAGGCACACTCTCTCCAGCAGTGGCTTTGTATTGCTCAGTACTCCAATAGTACCTTCAGACATTTTGCTCACTGCTGCAGCAAACTTTCCAACAATCTCCCCGAGTCTACGTTGCCGCCATTTATCCAAACTGGTTGATTCAGACAGATGAGCTATCACTGCTGCCTGGATCATCCTCATCCTGAAGCTGTCGTAAGAAACCAAGTACTCAGTGAAGCTTTCAAACCTGTCTTCCTTAATCAGCTCTGCCAGAAGACTTTTATGGAAGGCCTGTTGGGACAGATACTGCTGACCTTTACCCTTGATCTCCTCCACAATGTTCAACCCTAAAGGTGTATAGATATAGTCTAACAATGTAGGTTTGACAACCATGGAAATGAATGTATGGGCCAACCTCTGGCACTGGTCTCGCTTCCTGAACTGATAGATAAAGTGTGCCAAGAACTTACCCTTGACTGAATTGATGCAAGTTAAAAGCTCTCTGTCCTTGGCGTAGCGATTGTGTAGTATTTGAAAGTCTCTGCATGCAGCGTTACAGAGGTAAACCTTTATATCAACTTCAAAAGCTGACCTAATTTCCATAGATTTTTCCTTTAAAGCTTGCTCGACATTCTCCAATAGTTCTGTTATATAACTATCAGAGAAATCTGCCAGCAAACCTGATTTGTCAGCCACAAACTGGTTGTATTGTTCTATGATTTTGGACGCTAACTGTTGAGCTTCAACTCTCTGTAATCTGTTATTGTCTTCAAACATGTGTTTCAGTCTGCTCCGGTATCCAAAGTGCTCATCATACACCTGAAAGACAGTTGTCTGGGTCGGCCCAGTAACATCAAGCTTTTTCAAGTGTTTCTGGAGACCACGGTTGACGATATTTTGTCTCAGAATATCTGTCACCCTTGCAGTTATATCATCGGTTTCTGAAGCTCTGAAGTCAAACTTGGACAAAGTGTTACTCCAAACATCCCCAAATTCCTCTTCCAATTCAGGATCCTGAAAGAGACATTTGTTTGATTTACTTTTCCCGACTAGGTCATGTAGCTTGGACTCCTGCTCCTTTTCCAACAAGTTCTCAAATTTTTTCATCTGAAAAGAAAAGGAGTAGTTCTCCTTGACTTCCTCCAACCTTTGCATCATAGCTTCACTTACTCGCTCTTGGAGGTTATCCATGTTAGCCAGCAGAATTGTTTTGAATGTTTCAGTATTCATTTTGAGATATCCATCAGTCAGCAACTTGGCCTCTACATTTGACCTTAGCTTAATCATCTCTATCTGGACCTCTTCTTTGGCTGCGTCCTTCAGTACACTCAGGTCATTTTCACTCATAGCTTCTGTGGCATCGATTCTCTCGGTTGCTCTCACAAGCCAGCTTTCCATGTGCTCCAACAAACTCTCTTCCCACTGGGAAATCTCTGTGCAAAGTTTTGAGAATGCTAAAGCTATGTCAGTATTTTGCAGACCAACGGAGAATGATTTTGCTCTCACTGCATCCCAAACTGCACACAAACGGCCCATGAATTCAGGCAAACGTAAGGATGGCGAACGAGCCGCACATGCCTTCAATGCCCCAAACAGGTTTTGTTTTAGTTTTAACAGAGACTCACTGTAATGTGTATCAGCTGAGACGGGCATGCAGCACCAAGGCCCTTTGAAAGAGGTTGCAGTTTCTACAGAATTGCTAGTTCCGCTCTCCTTAGTATTTACCTGAAGAACATCAGCTATACGCCTTAACTGTGTTGCTTGTAATATGCTGTATATTCCGTCATCATGGCTCAAAATTCGGTACATGGGCACGGAGCCACATTCACGGGTGCGCAGTAGAGCGTTGACAGTGACAGTAAGATTAGTCTCAAAGTCAGAACCTACCTGTGAAGAGATGTTTTGCAGTATTACATCACTGATCCCTGTGGCGAAAGTGGCCATCTCATTGTCAAGGATGTGACTGTTTTTTGTGTTGTCTGTAGGCAACGAGCAGATCCCTTCAACATCAATTAATAACAGAAGATCGCACTCCATGACCTCTCTGAGGTTAGCAGGTGGGCTTAGGGCAACCATGTGCACCCCTCTGGTAGATCTCACACTTCCGTCAAAGAATTTCACACCAAATAATGATGAAAGAACTTCAGCGTTTTTAGCATGACACCCTCCAAAGCTTGTGAGTATGCGGGTTCTGGACTGTTCTTGTGGAAGGCGGCGTTCCATCTCTGCAAAGACACAGCCAAGCCAGCGTACAGGAATGTTTGAGACATCTCCATCCATTAGTTCAAGTGGAACCCCATAGAGAATCAGGTCTGCAGCTATGCTTGGAAGACGCAGCACATTGTGACTCCCACTACCAGGGTCAATGTGTGTCAGCTCAAAAATGAGGCCCATCTCACGCAAAAAGTGCTCAAGACCCAGTGGGGACAGATCAGGTTGTAAACTTGTCCTATTTTGCTTGACCGATAACGAACGAACGTTTTGGTCTTTGTCTTCCTCTGAACATAAAGTATTTTCAACGTCCTCCTCATTCTGTTTCTCATGCCCATTATATCTTTCTTCTGGACTCTTATCTCCAGACGTTAGCAAACTGTTCCTCAAGTCCTGCCCTGTTGCAAACTGTTGCTCTGAGACCTGCAGATCATTATTCATCAAATCCTCTGCTGTTTCCTCCTCGTCCAAATCTGTGTCAAAACTGTCGCTGTCCTGATTTGTGAACTGATCCTGTAGGGCATTTTGTTGTTCCATTTGTAACATTAAAAGTCTCAGCCTCATCCAACTAAGGAAATATGTCCTCTCTGTTACATCTGTTTTGAAAAGGGCATCTGTGAAAATCTTCATTGCTGGGGTCATTTTGTAGTTCCTGACATGGACCAAAATGTCACTCTTTTCTATTTTCAATTGTGGGTCCATTTCTTTCCCTTCTTGTCTCTGTTTCATCTCATTTTTCTCAATTTCTGCCAATCTGCTCCATAAAGCTCCCTGCAAAGGAAGCTGTTTCTGCCTAAACATAGCAGATCCCTCATTCAAACCTTTTAATACCTCCTCTGCTGTTGCCATTGCCCTTCTACAAACCACCCCCTCATCAACATTAAACCCTACTTCCAAAGCTAAATTAGCTGCTGCTTCAAGTGTGACAGGTTTCAGCTGGTATGGTACCAAATCTCTAAGAGTGTCACATAAAATAGTAGCTAGGCCCTCTTCATTTAGACCCCTTCCTTGCAGAATTGATCCTTCAGGGACCCACAAGTCATCTTTTAGGTTCTGACCAACAAAGCCCACAATTCTATTTTCATTATTCTCAGTCTCTGACAGGTCAATCAGGATGAGTTTGCATGCCATATCTTTGCAGAGCGCAAGAATTTCTTTGTCTTTCTCCCTGAGATTTCCACAAAAAACAACCACAACTGAGGATGCTAAACATAGAAGACTAAGGCATTTCTCATGAAGACTGGCATCTCCACGTAGGTTAGTGATTGCCACAGGGACAGAGAACACATCTCTGTCGGGTTCTCCTTTGGGTAGACACCATCCTATGTCTATCAGACCATTTGCAAGCCTTCGGGGCAACTGTCCTCCATCCATCCCTCTGTGGACAAAGGTCTCACTTTGAGATCTTTGCCCTCTTATAACACTGTTCAGCACTTGTGACTTAGAGATACTGAAGGAACCAAGTTTCATGCAAGAAACCATTGGCATGCTTGTGCTTGCCAGAACACCCTCTTGGACTGTCTGGCTTTTACCCAGAGAGTGAGATATCCATTGACCCACAACACCTCTCAAAGGCCAAAGAAGGAAACTGCTCGGTTCCTCTGCATGTATGTGTGGGAGTACCAGGGGCACTGCAAACTGACACTGCACCATCCGTGCGACCATCTCCTGCTGAAGGAATGTGTTGGCAGACATGAATACAGCTGTAACAAGATCGAGGGGATTGATGGGACATTGTCTTTCTCCAAATCCGTTTAACGTTTCCTGGTTGTCGGCACCATCCAAAGTTTGATGTGCAGGTTTGCAGCAAGTGCTCCGAGCATCTGGACTAAGAAGCCAAAGGTTCTGAAGGAAAGATTTTGGTAGATCCTTGGGTTCCAGAGGAGGATCCTTCTCCAGAGTCCAGGTGCTGATGTCCAACATAGAAGCTGGGTCGAGTGGTTGAGTCCAGAAGGCGTCCAGACCAAGATTACGAAGAACCTCTGCCGGGGCATTTTCCTTTAGAGGTTCTGGTTTGACGAGTAAACACAGGCATTTATTTAGGCTGTGCTCTGCTGCATTTTAACATTCCTTGGTTTAATAAACCTAAAAATGTAACTCTTACCAATACATTTTAGAATAACATTCATTATTTCACTAATCAAAGTTAACGAACATTGTGACATTGTGAGTCGACACAATATATCATTCACTATGTTGTGAAAATTAGCTGTTGTATATCTCCTGTCTAGACCTTTCTATTTGTGGTTTGAAAGGAAAAGAGGCCACATTCACATATTTAGTTTCATTTAGCAAAGCACCACAAAAGTCTATTCACACACTACAATGGCACAATGAAGTTGACTTCTGACATTCTGGATACAAACTGTTGTCACAAGTCACACCCTCATTCATTTAAAATCACCAGTCTTCTTCTTCTTTTTATATTGATGGAAGTCAAAACCACAAGGAACATACTTCTCTTTTTACTGCTCAGTCTCTTAGGAAGCTTGACAGACATGCTGAAGGCTGAGGAGTGTCTTTGGTCCTTCTACTAATTCCTTTCTCGTCACTGGTAGACTCAATCTCATCACTGACAATTTGCACAGTTGACTGCATACCTGTAATTGAATTTCACAATATAAACATTATTGGCAAACAAATGAAGCCCACCACTTTCTGCAAGCATATCCAGGTCCGTGAAATAACATGAAACACATTTGCACAGTCAACATAACATTGGATATTAATCATCAAATGTATCTGGGCTTTTTCTGCATGAGTGATATATATTCATCAATATTCATATGTACCAGAAAAGGAAAAGGGAACAGGAAGTCTGGACCAAACTATGTACCCCATCCTTTGCTGTTGTTGAGTCAAACATTTAGGCATCAAGACAAATATAGTGTGTCAATCTGTCACTGTGCCTGGTAGAATTTTGTGAAATCAAAATGTTCTTACCTACTTTTGATCCATTTTTTTCTCTCTAAATGCCATTGCTTGGTAGAAAGAGGAGCAGTATCCTTCAGCTGTAATCATTCAGTCACTGACTCTCTCTCTCTGTCTCTTTTTGAGAACTTATACCTGCTAGGTTAGTGATTACACACATTCCTACCATCTATCAAATTCCAGAACAGTCAAATGCACAAGCACACAATGCATCAACTGAGGCACACGTAAGCATTTAACACTAGCAAACATTGTTTGCGTGATAATCCAACTCGATAACACCAAACAGCGTCAGCCATGTGTCATGTCATGAGGAAATCAACAATGTTATCAATGATCTGCAAAGGTGACAGGAGATGCATGAGAAAATGACGTGCACATACTACAATCCCTCAGACTTTTATCTCTCTAATCATAGCGAGCATATATCTTCTGTGACATTGTTTTTCAAAGCTGAAATGTTTTACAAGAAACCCATGTGTTATAGTGTTATATCTCTGGCCAACCCAATTACTAGAGGAGGTTGTCATCAAGTCATCAACTGAATGTCAGTTAATTTATGCACAACAACACAAGACCTGTTTCAAAAACAACAAAACAAGGGAACAATAATGAATACATAAGACAATCCATTGTTGAATTCATACATGTCATGTTTGACTGAGAGGACATATGATAAAAGACATAACAGGACAAGCCAGACAAATGAGGGAATATAGATCGGTGTCTGATGATGAGAACTATGAACAATATAATAAATAGTGAGTCAGACAATATTATCATTCATTCATTCATTCATTCATTCACTCATTCATCTTCCACATGCTCTGGTTTATGGGTTGTGGTTGTGTCACTC
>CAAKHB010007837.1:211245-222947 GCA_901007665.1 Aeoliscus strigatus
AATATAGATCGGTGTCTGATGATGAGAACTATGAACAATATAATAAATAGTGAGTCAGACAATATTATCATTCATTCATTCATTCATTCATTCACTCATTCATCTTCCACATGCTCTGGTTTATGGGTTGTGGTTGTGTCACTCGACAATGTCGTATGGGAATGAAATGAGTTTTGCAAGCTATTGCACCTATTGTAAAAGTGTGTGTGTGTGTGTGTGTGTGTGTGTGTGTGTGTGTGTGTGTGTGTGTGAGCCATTGCAACATTAATGCAGCTTTTCAGGACTCATAGGAAAGTGTTTCACATTTTCATAATATTGAAAAAATACTCTGGGAGGGACACATTTCTCTCCTATTATCTGTGCTTTGTTTCATTTACATAAATGCTGTATTTGACATAGAAGCGGTCATTATTCATCCATAAAGGGGGTGTATGAGAGCCATGTACCATGTTGAAATCACATCACAAGGGTTCGATTGTCCATGAAGAATTCATTGCCCCATTGTGACCTGGCTGTCGGCTTTTAGCATTGTCGTAATCTGGACTTATCATACTTTGATGTTCCGAATTCACAGCGCTGTCATAATGATGTCAGATCAGAATGGAAATTGCACTGGAAGGAAGCAAACATTCTATGCAAAGCAGAAAATCATTAGGGATATTCACTTCCTCTGCGCCCGCTGCTTGAGAGGCACTCTCACACCTGAGGGATAAGTGTTGTGCAGAGGAAAAGATTACTGATTCTCTATTTCTGTCCTACAAAGCTCTTTAGCAGTCTTACCTCCCTGGGAATGAAGAGTGCGTGTGTGCGTGTGTATGTGTGTGTCTTTGTGTGTTCAGGCCTTCGTGTGTTTGTGTGTCTGTACCTAGGAGCAAGCGTGAGCTGGCATCGTCAACACTCTGCCTTCAGTTGTGCTTCCCCTGAGCAGCCCTTCACTGCCGTCCTGGTCGCTGAGACCGTTTCCTGCGTATGCTTTGCTTCCGCTGGACTGAGGAGCGAGATCAAAAAACAGAAGAGGACGTTAAACATAAAAAGACATTCTGAAGAAGAAGTGGTCAAGATGTTGATCACCATGCTAACAGCCATGTACATGATGGTCAGAGTCGTAGAATCGGTAAGATGTCGATAGATAAATAGAATTCGACGTAGAAATAGAAAACCTTTCATTTTAGTAACGACATACAAGGCTAATATGCTGTTTGTTTTTTTGGAAATCTCGTGTTCGGAGGATGAAGCCTTTCTATTTGGGTATAATGTGGTCAGCAGCTTTTACATGTTTCTGTTATATCATGAAGTGAGAACAGACAAAGAATTGAGTTAGAGTAGAGACACCAGTTCCCACCTTTAACCTGAACCTCATTTTCTTCTTCAGATAGGGGTGCGGTTTGCACAGCAACCAGACCCTTTGCCTTACATGGTGTCTCAGCCGTTGCCTTGGCAGGTTCATTCCGTGTCACACAGTCGGAGGAGCAGCAAAGCAGATGAGGTTTGTTACAAGCAAATTTGTACCATAGTACATTACTCATTACGATGCAACTGATACCTCACAATTAGTCAATGTTTATTTATATACGGCATGACTCATTCACATTATCCTCTCTTTATAAAAATATAATATAAATATGAATATAAATTTAAAAAATCAAGTATTAAGTCACTTCACCTTTTGAGATTTCTTTCTTTTTTTGTCTAATGCCATGAAGGTGCAATCTTGATGCAGCACATCAGTGCTTCAATAACTTTTGATGACTTTGTACTGTGTACTGTGTGGGGAAAAAGTAAAAAGTCTCACTTAAATTATACCCTCTTGGTCAAAACTGAATCAATAATCCTGTCAAACAGAAATGAAAGTGAAAACAATTACTTGGCTCATTTCATTTGTCTCTGCTGTGTGAAATGTCACATTGCAGAACAGTCCAAAGGGCATTCCTCCTGTGCATAAAACTCTATGTCACCTCTCTGTGGTATTATTTTATTCATCACATCAGCTTGCAACAATATTTTACTTAGGTTGAGAGGACAGAACAATACACAGGATGAAGTAAAACTTCCACTGTGGGACTGAATGGCACATGGCCAAACTGCCAGGTAAACAGACTAATCTGCTCCAGTCTTCGGCCTCTGGCTTCCCTGCCTCTGCTGCGCTTGAGCTGTAATCCCAATCAAGAGGATTTATGTTTGAGGTCATTACTCAAACTCTGATGAGAGCTGACTCACACACCACGTTCAAATTCAAGTTCAGCAACAAAAAGATCCAGCGATTAGGACCTATCTTCTCATACGTGTCTGACTTCTACCTGTCAGTGTTATGTGAACAATGTCTAAGTTACATTCCAGATGCGATTGTGACACTGATCATTATCATACCTGACAGTCTGATGCATCTGATTTATCCCTTGTTCTCCTAGTTTGCGTGCGAGTGTCAGTATTACTGTGTCCTCTGTGACGCACGTTTCTTCTTTTGCAGTTTGATGGCTTCAGGAGGAACAGTATAGGCGTGTACAGAAAGAGTAAGTAATATTGTTCAGAAAGTGCAGGCTATTTTTCTGCCAAAACATGACATTTAAAAGCAGGGTTGGAATCTAATCCACTTTCAAATTCACCTGACTGACTTGATCAGAAAAATAGCCTTCTAATACATACAATATTTCTTTGAACTCGACTGCTACAGACTATGTTTCCATGGCTATTGCCTCTGCCTCTCTGGCTATCCCCTGTGTCCTGTCGTGCTCAGACTCCAACACCAGCAATGGGACATGCACTGTGCCCCCACTGAGCCCGGGTGTGCCCCCTCTGAGCCCTGTTGAAGTTGAAAAGGCCGCAGCAACCATCCAGACCCATTTCAGGAAATTCCAACAGAAGAAACACAAGAATGGAAAGTAGACGAAAAGACTGATTCCGATGGAGGGCCATAGAGGAACCGTGGTCAAAGGGAAAACAAGGAGGGGGGATGTATTTGAATTCAAAGAAAAATGAATGGAGCCTTGCAGATGTGCACCTATGTGCAAATATACAAAGATTGGAGCTGTAATGAACATTAGGATTACTAGCACAGTGCAATATATAGCATTCAGTCATAGAGTACTACCCGTGTGAATACAGAGTACATGTGCTAGCTTTGATTTGATGTCACACTGACAAGCGTGTGTAAATGACTTTACAAATAAGACGTGTCTTGGAAATCTAAAAATGAAATGTTGTATTATAAGGGACGATATCAAATGAAATTCAGTGTGTAACCCCACTATTTAAATAAAATCATGGGTCAGCTTGTGTTGTGTGTTATTGCAGCATATTGCCCTCTAGTGTTTTTATTCTGCAACACCCTCTGTGGAATGCACAAGGGACTGTTTTGAAGAGTAAACTCATATTCTATGGATGCTGTTCAACACATGTACATGTACAATTCAGACAAATACAGTAAAGAGAAAATTAACGACACAAATGGAAAGGATGAAAGCTTCAGTTTTGTTTTAGTAAAGAAAGGACCTTCCAATTATTTGTGAAATTGTGAAATTATTTTCATTTCAGAGGGAAATTAATGTATTGCTTTTTTTGACACACTCAGACAGAGATGACACACACAGAGAGGTAGCAGGCTGACATTGCCACACCATGGGGTGGTGTTTAGTTGTGAATGTTCAGGGCTGGAGGGTGAGGGACACTGCTTCTCATCCCATCTGTTTATCGTTTGCATCCTGCCAGTCCTTGGGGTTAATTTGAGTTCCCAAACACACTTCTCAAACCGTTCGGCCCACCTGCCTGCATTACTGGTCTTTGCTATAGCACCACCTTTAGGCTCCTTGCTCTTACATTTTATTTTATTTTTTTTATTATTATATCTGAAACCTATACCACAGTTTCATACAGTGAATAAGTCAATTACGAGTTGCTCAGTTTTGGCTGCTGGGTGGAAACACGTCCAGCAGGTAGCAGTATTGTCCCAGCTTTATACCTCTGATTGTTTCTGAAAAATGTGATGCCTAAAAACAATGGTTTGGAGAAATTAGATCACTCACTGTGACTTGAAAGAGCAAGAAGAGCTCCACAGGGCATGTGTAAAACATGCTTTCATATTGATAGTTTAAAACTGAAATACTGGGAAATTATGGGAAGGACACAGTTGGTTTTGGGTGTTGGAACAAGTATTTCAAGGCCTTCCGGTCTTCAGTGACGCTCCAAACGCAGCATGGATATATGAGATGGCGAAAATCTAAATAAATAATCCAAATAATATTAAAATGAAAAGAATAAGATTTGTGATATGAACTAAAACCTTTTTACTGAAAAAAAGGTCATGTTAAGTAAAACAAGAAAGGAGAAGATATTATTATAAAAATGATAGTTTGAATTTAGGGGATTTTCCCCCACATTGCGGATTCTTGACATTTTTTAAGATTTTTAAAAAACAAATGCTGTGTTGACATACATACATATTAGGTGAGAACATATCTACTCTCAATCCATCATCTGACAATTTGAACAAATACATAATACAATGATAAAGTGCCACAGTTCATAAAAAGATAGCTTTATTGCACAAGGTGTAGTACTCTTTTTCTGTTTTTGTTGTTTTTTATAGAAAAAAAAGAGTTAAACACAAGCAATTGCAAATTGAAGCAATGTTTTCCCCATAAAAGTTTAAGGAACAACCTCTGTGTTTTAAAATGTTTTCACTAACCCACTTCTCAATTCCTCATTTACCCTTTTCATTTCTAACCAGCGACATTCTCAGAACATGCAATGCTTCTGTCCTTCTTCAAACATTAAAACAAAAATAAATAACCCAACCAGTGAAAAAATAATTAAAAGGGAGAAAATGCAACCAAACGTCCTGCAAAAGAAGAAAGTAATTGTTCAATTATGCGCAGTCCACTCTGACATTGTTCGTTAAACGAAGATAAAGAAATTTCTGTATAATTCTATACTTTTCCAGTAAGTCCTCTTTTGTGTCAATACAATGACTTCAATTCAAAGTTTACATTGTGCCCTGGTTTCTAGTGAAGATGTTGAAAATAGTACTCATTTATACAAAACACTTTCCTATGTACACAGGTCTTATATTATGGGGTAGAAGGTATGTCGTCCAGGAGGGGTAAGTGAGGGGGTCGGGGGTGGGGGTTGATTGGCTGAGCAGATGAGGAAACCATCAGGGAAATACCACATGTGAAGTTTGCATTATGGACACAGTCAGTTTGAAAGAAATGTAATTCTATCTTAGAGAAAACTCCACCCTAAGGTCCATTACCGGTTAGACTACTGTGTTATTGTTACCATTACAGACAAACAGCAAATGTTTGGACTGGGACTTTTAATTTCTAGTTTTAAAAGTCAAAGTTTAGATGATGTTTAAATAACGTGCAAAATTTGAGTGAATGTGCACATATCTGAATTAACTAAACACGTCTGTGTGTGTGTGCGTGTGTATGTGTGTGTGTATATACACACACACACACACACACACACACACACACACACACACACACACACACACACACACACACACACACACACACACACACACACACATATATATATATAGTATATATATATATAAAGTATAATATAAAAGTGGGTGGAATTTTCAAATCCTGTACATTACATTTACTTTCAACAAACTGATGAAAGATCCGACAGCAAGAGTGAAATCACTGAACTGAGCAAGCATTTTCCAACTCCATACAATATCCATACAACTGGGGTAAAGACGCCGCTGTTTCGGCAAAAACAGGCCTGTTCCACTCCTATACTTGTTTACATGAAAAGTATATGCATACGCTGAATGATATATTCCAGGTTGTGTCGGGACCATGGACACAGCAGTTACAGTGTTGTCTGTATTGGGTTTTAAAGGCCTACAGTCACTGAATGCAGGGAGGACTACTGTCATGATCTGTTTGTCTTCGTCTTTCTTCGGGTGACAACACAGAGTTTGTGAACACAGCGTTGGAAGGTACAATACAACATATTACAATCTCACTTAACTGTATAGGCTATCCTTGTTTTACCATTTTCTTTTGCGACACCACACTTTCTGAGCCATAGAACACAATTATCCAGCGAAACAATCTCACACTAAAATCAAACTTTTATGTGCTTTGTCCTCTCAGCTGCTTTCTGCCGTTGCATGTGGAACATTTACAGAATCACAAGGGGTCATCGTGTCCTTCCTGAAAACTCAGTCAACACGTCCTTTCCTTTCGTGCTGCTTCACTCTCTCTCTCTCTCTCCAAGATCCTCCGTTTATGGTTGTGCTACCCGTTTGTCATGAGCTTCCCTCCTCATTGTCTTCTATCTTTCTTGTAGTTTTTCGATCCGAGCGATTGTCTTGTGATCTTTGAAATATATTTTCAATTAGAACGGCTTTTATAATTCTCTGTTTTTTCAATAGTCATATATTTGTTATATATTTGAATAGAAATATATATGTACATACTTTTGAAAACAAACATATATCATATCTTTTCATTTTTCTCTTGTGAGAGCCCTGATGTTACGCTTTTATCATTGCAAAACATTTTGAGCAACTCTTTTTCTTTTTCTTTTTTTTTTTTGGACGATCTTTGTTGGGATTCAGCTTTGGGAGAAGAAAGAAATGGAAGAAACATGCAAAAATCAAAATCCTTTTCACTGAGGTGGAAGGGGCCTGAAAACACCACATCTCACAGTAGTTTAGAGATTAATAACAACAGCCTCCCTGTGGTACGCCCCAATGTCCTAACATTTCAGCATTGCCATGAATCCGATTCAAAGATCCTTTCATGTAAGTATGTTCGTTGGTGTTTACATCTTTTATAATGTTGCTGTGTGTTTGCAGCTCGTTTCTCAAATAGCAGTTCTGCCTGTCTGTGCCTATTAGACCATTAGATCAGCTTGTCTTGTCACTGGCAGTAGTCACAGTGACACTGTATGGATATCATGGGTGAGGGGGTTAGGATGGGTTGTGTAGGGAAAAAAAACTGAAGTGAGCACTTGTAAAATGAATAAAACACAGAAGAATGACACATTGTGGCACCATGAGGACTCATCAGAGGAGAAAGAGAAAAAAGAAAGAAACCTCTTTCTTATCACGTATTTTAACCTACTCCACCATCCGTATTTCTCATGTCCTTGACCATTATCCCAACCTCACCAACAGAAGTAATGCTGGAACAAATCAGGATCAAACATCATTACTGATGGGTTCAGCTTTGTGTATTTAAAAAGGTCCACTGTTGGTGTATGCCTGCCCCATGTATACATATATATATTTACACATATACACCCACACGCACACACACGCAGGCTTGTGAAGGTTTCGGTAACTGACTTTTTGTTTGTGCACAAAACTATATTTCCATAATCAGAAATAAAAGAAAAAATATAAAGATTTGATTTAATGGTGCTTGGCTTTTTTATATTCTCTGCTTATAGTCAGTTTATGACAGCAATTAAGACCACTATACTGTGTCACCCATTGCATGTCTAGGAAATTTGCCATGTCCCAAAACTGGAGATGGCTGTCCGTCCACTGCCTCTAAGAAATCCATAATGGTGCAAACTCTCAGAGCTAGTATGAACACCAACATTGGTGCTTAATGCATACAGCTAAAGCATCCTGTCGTGGCACAATGCTGTGATCTACTGCGAGCATTTTTCACCAACTTACCACTTCATTAGTTTACTGTCTTGTGCATGTGGAACGGACTTTGTGCATAAGTAGGCCTACTGTGTCTGGGAAATGAAAATATGAAGTGATCAAATAAATCATTTTTGGCAAGTGATTTCCAGGGTGGTGAAATAAGAGATCGGGAAGGATGCCACAACAGTTAATAGAAAGCAATCAGGCAGAAAGAAAGGCAAACCCCTGTGCTGTGGAGACCCAACAACGCCTTTCGTACAACAACATGTTGTTGGGAGCCCAACCAGCCCCCTGCAGCCTGGCGCAGTGCAGGCACTGATGGGTTCAGCTGGGCTCGTGTATTTTCCTCATCCCACATTTTAAATAGAGGCTCCAGGCAAGCGCTGGCTTCAGTATTCTAAGAGTTACAGGCTGCAGTGATGATGGCCTACACCAGTGTGTAGGACTTGGAGTAGGCTCCTGACCCTCCATCTCTCTGCTTCTGTAGTCTGCCTAAGCCCGAGGAGCTGCTCTCCAGGAGAGAGTCTCTGGATCCTCCAATCTTGGAGGAGGATGAGGAGGCCCCTCCAGAGGTCCCTCCCGTGGCCCCTACTGCCCCACCTCCACCGGAGGATGATGAGGCCCCTGCAGCTGCAGCAGTAGCAGCAGCAGCAGCAGCTGCACTTTGGGCCACTGAGGCAGAGGAGCCGGGCATGGTGAGAGTCCTCTGTGGAAGCGTGGAGCTGCTTGAGCTAGCAGAGACACCTCCACCCCCACTACCTCCTCCACAGCTTCCGGTTGCTCCTCCAGCAGAAGCCCCAGATGAGGTGAGGTTGGACAGGCCAGAGTGGCCCATGGTTAGGGCCTGCTGCTTTGCAGAGTCCAAAGTCATATGACGGCCCTGGGTGTGGTATGCTCGCTGGGCAAGGCCACGAATAGAGGCTTCACGTGGTGGAACCACTGGACATGGGTCGTGATGCTCTGACTGCTTTCTGAAGAAGGGATCTGACTTCATGTAAAGAGGTATGTTGCAGTAATCACCTGGAGGCAAGAACGTCAAGTTTAAGACTGAAACGTTTCGAATGTGAGCAACATCTAGCAGCAAATACTTACTCTTGGCGCGGTGTGGAATGGGCACGGCTACATTCTTGCCACGATCGTAGTCCTGGGGTTTGGGAGGCGAGGCAGTGAAACGGCAGATACCAGGCTCTGACGGTGTGCTCATGGACGTCATGCTGTCTGCATTGTCATTGGTACCAGTGGTCATCTGGTCAGATGAGCTGTCAGAGATGAAGCACTCTGTGATCTCAAACTTAGCATGCTGCAGGTGTTCCTCCAGCTTGGCGTGTTCGTATGCTCTTGCCAACTCTTCATAGGTGGAAGAGGCACTCTCTGTTGATACCATGCTGTTGCGACCCTTATCTAGGAAAGAAAATGGAAAGAAAATCAAGGCATGCACATTGTCTCTGAGTGTGTGTTGCAAACAACGGCTACAAGTCTTTCTCCAAAACATTTAAAAAGCAGCTTTACTTCTCTGCGCATATCAATGGCTGTAAGTGACATTTCACCCGAGTGCCAACCTGTGTCCTGTGAGAGACTGGCGCTGTAGCTGTCGCTCTCTGTGACAGTAATCCCATGCTGGGACCCAACTGTACGCCAGTCTGAGGTGAGAGTGCGGGCGGGTGTCGAGGCCTGACACTTGGTCAGAGTCCACTGACTGGAGTAGCGGTTCCTGATACTGTGGGTGGACTTCACACTCTTCCTTGACACTGGGTCTGGTAGGAAGTGGATGGAAATATGAGGATTTGCATATGTACACAGGCTGAAATGAACAAGCATTTCCATAAAAAAGAATGAAGAAGTCAAAACCATGTAACCTTTTATCATGTAACCGCGAAAGATTTCAAACGACCACAAATGCAGTCACATGTTAAGACAAACGACTTCACTTCAGTGTGTTTACATGCTCAAAAAGACATTCTACAGTTTACTATGTGTTCCACCTTTCTATAAGACAGACATTGGCGTTAGCAACAACACAGTGCTGATCTGTTCAAACTTTCACTGATTAAATGGAGGAGAGAGAGCACTTACTGGTTCCTGGCCTGATATCTGACATGTCAATCAAAGGACCAGTGTTCTGGATGAGAGCAGGGTGGTGGACAGACACACCTGTGCAGAAGCTTTGGGGGTTCCCAGTTTGATTGAATTCTGTGTCTGTCACAGGTATGGTGGCTTTGTCCTCACCTATAACAAACAGAAAGATTTTGTTTTTTCCGAAAATTCATATACCTGATTCACAGACACAAACAAACACTTTCGGTCTCGTCCTCTCACCGATTTGCTTGATGCCCTCTTTGTCTTCAATTAGCAGCTGCACTCTGGGAATGTCAATGTGCAATCGTGGGCCCTGAGGAGGCCCCTTCACTGGGGTGTCAAAGCTGCGGTTGTTTTTACTACTCGAGAGAAGAGCACACACAGACAAACAGTCACGCGATTGACATATTACCCAGTATGGGTTTGTGAAGTTGATTTACAGGTTATAAATAATGATTCAAACCGATTTTCTGAGCAGGACTGTCTCACCTGATCAGCATCTCTGCAAGACTTTTGGCATCTAGGCAAGGAAGAGAGTACAAGGGATTATTTTTTTTCCCTTCCTGACAGCCAAATAAATCATTTAAAATAAAAGCAGCTCTGGAGACATGATTTAAAATTCTCTTTCAAGTTGTCTCCTGCTTCAGCAGGAAGCGTTGAAGACGGCTTTGTTCTTATTGCCAATTCATTCCAGCCACTTTCCCCTTTTTCATCGTCACTTCATCGCTCACCTCTTAGTCTCTTTAGCCTCTTTTCTTTGCGTTTCTTGCGAATGATAAAGAGGAGCGCAACGCCCAGAGTGACCAAGATCACGGGACAGCCGATAGAAAACAGCTTCTTGACGTCGTCATTTTTTTCCAGAGGGGATTTGATTGGAGGAATCGTACCTGGACATAGACATAGAGTCTGTTTTAGGTGTTTCAGTTTTACAATTTATATTCTACATGATCCATTTTAAAATTCTACTTGATTCCACTTGATTTATCATCAACTTACTGCCGTCATAATCCAGTGTCGCAAACTGGGAGGTCTGGTTGCCACAGCCGGCGCTGTTACAGACTTTCATCTTCAGCTCATACCAGGTAGCCTCACGCAGCTCCGCCAGGAACATATCCGCGGTTGCATTGGTACGTACACTCTGCCATGCCCATGTACCTATGACAAACAAGAGTATCGATGTTGAGTCCAATTTTTTGCAACATTTTTCCGTGCAGAATTGCCGACAGAAGCAACCTAGAGAATGAGTGACCTACGTTTGGGTCTATATTCTAGTGTGACAGTGCTGATTGGACAGCCTCCACTCGCCCAGCCCTGCAGGTTGAGACGCGCATGGCTGGAATTAATGTGGGTGAAGACTGGCTGATCCTTGTTGAACTGGGGCTCTGAAAAAGAAGCCAAAACATTTATTACATACACAACAATACAAATTGTTGTTGAATCTGTCTATATGCGTAGCCCAGGCAGCTGTAATATCAAACGTTTTTTGAAGTAAAAATAATACCTGCATTGCCTATAAATAGCTTTTATACTATCCTGGAATGTGTTAAAGAATCACTGAAATTGAATTTCAATTTGAATTTCATGTATTAATACAAAATACATGTATTATCTGAGACCCAGAAAGGCCACGTAAAAGATGATTCACAGAGAATCAAACAGATTTAACTAACTGACAGCTGGGATAGGCTCCAGCACACCCGTGACCCGTAACCGGATTAAGCGGAAGAAAATGAATGAATGAATGAATGAATGATTGGCTTGAATGTTTCATCACAATCACGATGACCTTTTTAATAAATGTAGGTTGTTTCAGTGACATTGTGTAAATTCTATACATCTGCCGTGTTTTTAGAAATCACCAAACTTCTCACCTCGTCCATGGGTCTTTGCCTCAATGATCTCGCTGATACGTCCCGCTCCCACACTGTTCTTAGCGGCCAGCTTGACTTTATACCAGGTGCCACAGCGCAGGTTGTCGAGTTTAAAGGAGCGTTCCGTAGAACTG
>CAAKHB010007837.1:222967-234411 GCA_901007665.1 Aeoliscus strigatus
TTTGTGGTCAGGCAATTACTCATGCTAACTCAGCACATCTTTTGAGCCTCTTCCATTTTGCACGCAGTCAGTTTCTCAGACACACACACACACACACACACACACACACACACACACACACACACACACACACACACACACACACACACACACACACACACACTCACACGCACACACTCACACACACACTCACACGCACACACTCACACTCACACACACACACACACGCACACACACACACACACACACACACACACACACACACACACACACACACACACACACACACACACACACACACACACAAATGCATTGACTTATGGCTATGTTCTGGAGCCAAATCACATCTGTAAGGAATGGACAACAGCATTTACCCTAACGTCATCCTTATGGCCCCTGTAATTTGGTTATTGACTTTGTTGATACAGTCATTTAGAAAGATTAAAACTTTCTAAGTCCTGAGTCCTGTCAAATAAGATCACGCAGCTGCATTACTGTCCACTAGATGCCAGTATCACCATGTTCCTCTGCTACCCAACTATTCCAAGCTCAGACTGAAGGACAAGCTCACTTTCTAAGCTGCCATTAGTTCCCTACAAACCTCTAGACTGGAATGGCGCTGACTGAGCACCTATGTAAATGAGGATATGCAATATGGTGACTGTTTTTATAATCAGCTGCCTTGGACAGCCAGCTCCCTCCTGCCCTGGGATACTTTCCATCTAATCCTTCATCTCTGCCTGTTTGTCCTTCTATCCCCTTGTAATTATGTATATATGAATCGCTCCCTCTCTTTGTTGCTATTCATCTTTTTTCCTTCATCCTCCTCCAACAGACGGTGCAATAAGTTCAAATATAATACAAGGATTAACATTTTCCATAATGGTTGTATATGGTTGTATTTTTTACCATCCCAGACTTGGCAGAACATGGTAGATGCAAGCATTGAAAACAATACAGAGACGGACAGCAGCTCTTTGCTATACTTACAAAACATACAGCTAAACCTCCTGAATTTATTAGATGCTGGGATTTATGCAAATACTGACTGGCTGGAAAAGAGTGAAATCGCTTGTGAAATGAGTGAAATGTCTTTATTGCTCCGAGCTTATTTAAAGCATTTCATTTGTATTGTTATATAAATAAAACCTCACAATCTTGTAAATGTATCTCACCTATGGACATCGAGGGACAAACCTTTACACCACTTAGAACTTCTCTCAAAAAAGAAAGAAAAGAAAACCTTTCTAACATATATTTTCTGCCATTGTTAGTTCTTAATAATGTGATTAAATCTTAATCAATGTATGTTGAAATTAACTTTTATTTGAGGCTTAAAAAGAGAGGAAGTGAAGCTAGGACTGACAGCTGAGTGAAGTAACAGTAGTTGCAGACGGGTTTACAGATGTTGTGTATCAGAAAGTCAAGATATGTATCGCTATTTTTCATACTCAAGTAAACAGATGACCCTGCAACACCCTCATGCATTGTGAATTTCTCTTGTGAGATCAATAAAATATCTATCTATCTATCTATGCTGACAAACTGCATCACATTTGCATGCACACCCATCAAGGCTCATCTATGCAAATCTTCAAACAGAAATCAACAAAGATCAGATAATCAAACAACCATGGTCAACATAAAACCATGGCATGTGACATCAGTCAATAACCTAATAAATCGGCATGCGCACAAACAACAAGGATCAGATAATCAAACACCCATGGTCAACATAAAACCATGACATGTGACATCAATCAATAACCTAATAGATAGGCATGCGCACCAACAACATGCCAGGAAAAAGAGTCAAAAACGACAGAGTTCAGGTGGACATTTTACACATACAAAATGTTCCTGCAACTGCTCTCACAACAAATAGAACTGATATATAGAGCAGATTTCATCTGGTGTAATGTTAGAAACATAGTTTGTCAGACACAAAAGACATGACATGAATATACAGAGAGAGCGTACCTCTGATGGAGCTGCCACCGTTGTCTCCTGGAATCCAGGCCAGAGTGATGGAGGAGGTGGAGGTGGTAGAGACTGTTAGACGAGGCTGGTCTGGGGGGACTGAGGTCAAACACACAGAATTACACACTCAGTAATACCTGCTTTATTGAGTTAACTGTGCAAAGCTGTAGTTGATATTATACATGCTCTAAGATGATTTGGGTTATCTCAGTTTCAGTGACAGCAGCATCTCTATAGCTCAGGTGCAGAAGTGTTGCTGAACTGAAATAAAATACATTTTCCTACCTTGAACGAGGAGGTTGACTATAATAGTGTCAAAGCCCAGCGTGTTAGTGGCCGTGCACGTATAGTAGCCAGAATCTTCAGCTTTGACAGAGCGCAGTACTAAGGTGCCATTGGCCAGAATGAGACGCTGTCCATCCTGGGACACTGGGATAGCTGTGTCCTCACTACCGGAGGGAGATGGAGAGAATACATCGATGAAGATTATTACTTATAACTAGGGGAGAGGGCTTACTTTGGCATGTCTTACATTACATTTGTCTGTTATCAAATAACACACATACACACACGTTGTGGTCTGCAATTCAAGAGGACTCACACCTGTCTTTTGTCCATTTTATGGTTGGCGTTGGTTCTCCAACTGAGCTACAAGGTAATCGTACTTCCTTCATCCAAGGAGTGGTCACTGTGCCCCCAAATGACAGGATCTTAGCGGGAGCTGAGGGAATATGGAATATGGACAAAGAGTCGTCAAAAAGAAGCGTGTAGAAGGTCAGTTAATCTTTCCATTGACAAATAAACAGTTTAAAACCTGCTGTAAAAGGTTTCAGTGTCTCCAATCCATACAGATATGTACTGTGTGAATGCACTCATTTATATTTAGATTTGAAAGCTTTGACTAGGAGGCAAAGAAAAACGTAGTCACATATCTAATTCACAGCTGGTCTAAGAAACACTGTCTAGTATAAAATATGATATGAATGAAAGGATGAAAGATCGGACAAAGAATGAGCAGAGAAGAGAAAAATCTCCATCCATTCAGGCAACACACACACAAACACACACACACACACGCTCTTGCTGTCATTCTTTCTTTCTCAAGCTGGGCATCTTAATGCTGGCGCTCTACCGCACTTACGTTAAGGTTGAATGAGGTATTGAATGGGCAACAAGCCTGGAGGACACTGCCTTTTACAGCTGCCGATCAGCTGACGCACCCAGCCATGCAAGTGCGCACACACGAGCAAACCTTTGCACCAGCAGTCAGAAGAAACCAATAAATAAAGAAAGGGACAACATGACTATAAGTGCACTCTTATTTTTGTGGTCTTGCCCGGTGCCTATTCAGCTAACTGCCCTCTTCATTTCTCTACTCCCCATTACTCTGTGCATTAGTCTGGTCCTGTGCAATGATTTACTATGCTCCCTCTTTCCAGACACCTGCTGTCCAACCTCATGCTCCCCTGCTTATCATTTCCACGGCTCAGGGCAGCTTATCTGGTGCCCTCTGATCTCTGAAATCGATACAACAACCCACTCTGTTGCGTGAAATAAAAACAGGCAGTAACACAAAGGGGGGAAAGATGCGGAAAAGGAAAATACAGAGCAAGTGACAGAAACAAAGGGTGATGATTCCTCGATAATGTGTAACGAGGGATGTTGATCAAAACATGAACATACATCAATAACAGGTTTAAAGGGGAATATTACTCAGTCGGTATCAGTGTCATAATAGTTTCAGAGGTAAGAGGTAAGAGTGGATTCAAAACATTTCTACATTTCTTACTGTAGGTTAAGCCAGTCTGCATTAGCATTAGCTTCAATTTGCATTTTTTCATATTTAATTGTCAAGCTCATCATTATCACAGTGAACGTGATGCTGCGGATGCTCCAGCCTCTCTGCTGCACATGCTGCCTGTCATCATATCGTGCCGCTCACCCTTTGCAGCCGGCTCCACGGTGACCTTCTCGCTGAAGTTCCCCCGGCCTGCAGTGGTGACAGCTGCAGCCCAGATCAGGTACTGCTGCCGGTGGTTTAGGTGGGTGATCCGGTAGAAAAGCAGCTCTGGATTGGCTTCATATTCGCTGGGCATCTGAGGAGAGATGAAAGGAAGGTTCAGTTTGGATTAGACATCAGACTGTTCATTCCCCTGAGCCAAGAAACGACTGCTAGTGAAATGAACTTCTGGATGTCCATATAGTCTGCAGGTTCATGGAAAACTCCTGCTTGGGTCCAAGCAAAGAAAATCTATTTTGACATAATTCAATGTTAATAATAATGCAGTCCTGCACATTTTTTGTACTTTTCTGTCAAATCTGATGTGTCTGTCCTCACAGTGGGTTGTCTGTCTGTTAGTAGGGTCAAACACAATACTTAATAATCATTTTAGTTTTTTTCTTTTGTTCATAGCTTTTTCAATATATTTGGACGTTCATGTAAAAACTAATGCATTTAGGGCACATATATATAATTTTGTTTATTATGTTCCTGATACTTTTGATACAACATCCAGACATAGGTGGTTTCAAATACAGACAGACATACAGAAGGGTGGGCTAGTGGACCAGGAGTGTATTTTTAGTAAGCATTTGCAAATGCTTCTGTGTAGTATGTATACGCTTCTAAATAAACTGAACAATTCTGCAGCAACAGAAGGTAATATCTGAGGGCTGTCAAACGCAAGATCATTGAGTCATTTTATTGGAGAGGCAGAAGTAATGTGAAGGATAGAGTGAACATCATTTTAACGTGAACAAAGCCTCTAAGTCGTTGAAATCAGCACAAGAACAAGAGATGCGGACCCGGTGGAAGGTACAAAGGTTCTGGGACATATTATGATCTAGCAGAACTGTGTGGAAAGGATGATGTTTGAGGGAGAGAAGATTGGAGATGAACGCTGGAGGAGGCAAGAGGGCTGGGCTGGGCAGTTGAAGCCCACCCTTCTTCCTCCTCTATTGTCCTCAGGGAGAACAAACAAAGATATGAGGAAAGGGAGGACAATGGGGGGGGGGACAGATAAATGAGTCAGTCAGAGATATCATGAACAGTCATACACTAATGAGACCCATCTGCAGCTGGCATCAGCTTGACCGGGAGGAGAGGAGACATACATGCAGCTTGCACAAATACACTATCTGACACAGAAAACACACACACATACATGTATGACATGGAGGTGGATGTGTACTTAACTCAGCCATGTGTCTGTTGTCTAGACATATACACATCTGTCTCTTTAACATATACACACAGTGGTGAGTCACTTCAAAGGATGTTACACTGATTTACATAACAATAACCAACACCATAACACGTCTGACCGCTGAGCTGGCTCATCACGTGAAAAAAGGTTTGCATTGTATTTGAAAATTTGCACCTCTGATGTACAAAGAGGAATGCTATGCCACAAACGTGACAAAAAAAAGGCACACACACACACACACACACACATACACACACCTCCCTCCACAGCAGTTCTGTTTGTGGTCTAAACTAAAAATAGAACATTGGAAAAGCAAACACAAACACACTTAGGTATGACAAAATAACATTCAGTGTTGCCGTCTGCCGTCTTATCACACCCACCAGTTTGGCACTGACTGACATTTTTGAGTTGGTAAAACTTGCAGAGACTCTGGCTTGCTGCTGAGCCTGCTGGGTTGTATCCTGTACAACAGCTTTCTCTAGGCAAATGGATTTCAGTTTTCATGTTGTTTATCACATTTATGAGCAGACCAACATGGAGGAATCCACTGTGCTTTTCATTACTTCCCTGTGTTCCCTGTTCATCATCCATTCCTCTTGTCCAACCACTGTTTTCCTCTCTGCCTATCCTCTACCCTGCTGTGCTGTCCTTCTCCAATTCTCCTCAAATTGCTCTGCATCCTTCTTCATTTGTCTGATGTCTACGCCTGACTATACTTCCATCTAGTCACCAAAAGCCCCCCCACATACACACACACACATACAATTGTCTTTATGTACTCACCAATGCAGACAAATTATGAATGAATCAATGGATGGATGGATGGGGTGGCAAGATTGCAATACAAGGGGAGGGAAGGGTGAATGAGTGTGTATTACTGATGATGGATGTTAAAATATTCTGTCAGTGCAAAGACGCTCTATCGTTCCCTGGATCACAAAGATGAACAAAAGTACTCCCTGAGCAGTGTGAGTGACCCCCCAAACCTTCCTTCCTTCCCACCAGTCTCATTCATTTACATAGTAATCATCCTGAACTCAACAGACAGACAGACAGACAGACAGACAGACAGACAGACAGATAGATAGATAGATAGATAGATAGATAGATAGATAGATAGATAGATAGATAGATAGATAGATAGATAGATAGATAGATAGATAAGTGTGTGTGTGTGTGTGTGTGTGTGTGTGTGTGTGTGTGCGTGCGTGCGTGTGTCTGTGTGTGTGTGTGTGTGTTTGCTGTCGGCTTGTTTTCTGTACTGGTTGATGAACAGATGAGGTTGTCCTGGCAACGTGATGAGACGCAGATATGCAAATAAGGCTGGAGGGTGAGCTTGCACGCACACAAACTGCGGTATGAGAAGAGCTCATTTCAAACACACACACACCCTTGCGGAGATTGCAGCAACAGTCCATAGAAACACACACATACAAACCCACCACATCTATAATCATTGTAATACAAGAGCATGAAGAAAATCCTAATCACATACCTTTATTATTTGATAAAACATATAACCACAGATATATTCTGCCTTGAGCTTGTGTCCCCACTCACCGGTTGGCCCGACCCAGGGCTGGAGCAATAGATTGTGTACTTGCGGATGATTCCATTTGGTTTGTGAGGTGGTAACCAGGACACCACAACACTACTGGCAGAGGAGGGCACAGCTTTGATGCCAGCTGGAGGTCCGGGGTCTGATTCATAAGCGAGTAAAGAGAGAAATGGAGGGCAGAGAAAAAAAAAACAACATTTCACTTGATGTAGCAAAAAGCAAATCATCAGCATCTTGCTGTTCTTGTCATTGAGGTTTGGTTGCTGTTAGTCCATATTTTTTGGTTTGGTGGTTTGGATGGTATGAAATATAATTTGGGCTATTTTGTCATTTTTCTACATTTAGGTGACAATTTAAACACCAAACGACTGATGATGTGAGTTAAATGCTGATGGAAGTCTTTTATGATTTCAGGCGGGTGCTGCCGTTATCTTGCGCGGGGGATGGAGTATGTTTGTGATGTTAAGGTGCTTGGACTTACACCATGAATGTCATTTTGTCTCCATCTTTGATTACTTTGCACATTCAGGCAGCCTCCGAGCTGCTGATCACAGAGGAAGCTCAAACG
Organism: Aeoliscus strigatus; assembly: GCA_901007665.1. Classification (NCBI taxonomy): domain Eukaryota; kingdom Metazoa; phylum Chordata; class Actinopteri; order Syngnathiformes; family Centriscidae; genus Aeoliscus; species Aeoliscus strigatus. The sequence continues at coordinate 230,283 of CAAKHB010007837.1, forward strand.
AGTGAGCAATCTCAAAAAGCATGCATGTAATGTGAGACAGAATTAGCTAATCATTTTTTTTAGTAGTTTGTGCATCGCTGAATAACAATTCTAATAATGTAATAATAACATGACTGTGTCATCACCAGTTATAAGAACAACTATTCGAAGTAGTATTGATAAAATTGAACCATTTAGGTTCAAAACATTTTGAACTTTGAAGAACAGCTAATAATCTACGGATAAATCACGGACAGCTGTTGCATTGATGTAGTCTTTTTTTTTTAACAAGGTTACCATGACCAGTAGAGTAAAGCATGTTGAGTGCTGTCTAGAAAAGTGCTATTTAATATTTAATACTCTAATAAGAACAGGTAAAAAAGACATACAGAAATTTAAAAGGAACCTACTAACATGTAATTCAAACATACACTGTAAAATGTGCGTTCACCCATTATCAGGGGGGCCAAAGGCCCCCAGGGTGTGGCGGCCAGTCAAAAGAACAAATTAATGGGTCTCGGCAAACTGTCGATGTGTGTCTAAAAAGCAGCACCTGAGGGAGGCAGGCTGACAACTGGCTGTTTGCACATTTCTACTGCAAACACTTCTCCATATGCTACGGACCAAACTGAGGGCAAAGAGGAGGCTGAGAGAGACACAGATAACACTGAACGTATGTGATGAGGTTGCCCCTGGACACAGTGTCAAGCCACATCAGGGAAAAAGAGACGTTGGGCATGCCGCGTGAAACACACACACACACACACACATATTCAAAGGCGAACACCATACATCCATTTTAAATAGATATTTCAACAAGGCCAGCTCATGAAACAGAGATATGATGGGAAGAGAATAAAGGCCTTTTCTGAAATGACACTTCTTAGACTCTATTCTCCCCCTCTCGCTCCCCGTTTCCACTTTTTTCTCCATCTCCAGACGCCTGCCTCCTCCTCTGCCTGGCCCCAGGGACAGAGAGAAGAGGTGGAGACGGATGTAATCCACAGCCCACCAGTGTAAGCACAAAATTAATTCTCTCTAAGCCACAAAGAATTAATCTCTCTCATTGTGCTCGGTGCTGAGATAGTCTTGCACACAAACAAGAGCGCATTAGCACGCGTGCACCAGCACACACACACCAAGACTGAGAAATGTCCACACGAACACACATTCAACATTCGCTGTAAACACTTTCACAAGCACAGATCCACACCCTTAGGCTCCTCAACCACACACACACACACACACACACACACACACACACACACTTTTTTAGCTTCTTAATTCTCATTAGCACGGATAATGGCACATCACAGCACAAAAAAGGTTTAAACAGCTGCTTCAGACTTACAAAGACCCTCCCCCCTCCCCCTCCGGCACTGTGCCTCCCACACAGCAGCCTAAAACATGAAGAACTAGAAAAGCACTCGGAGAGCGCAGACCTCTCCCAAGCAGTTCATTTCCACCAATATTGTGATTTCCACCCAGTATATTATAGTCCTACATTCATTTTATGTACACTACTAATTCATCAAAACATGCCTTTAGCATTTGAAACAACCTTGATGTCATTAATAGTCAAAGATGTAATTAAAAAATCATCAGCAACCTTGTTACACTAATTATGCACTCTGAGCACACTTTTTTGTCTTTGTTCCACATTTTCTTTTTATTTCAATAGTAAAACAAAAAAAAAAACATCCTCGAACCTGCAACCTTTCAGTGAACAACCAGACGTGCTGACCACTGCGTCACAAGAGGCAAAAATGAAAATGGGAATGACAAAGAATTCCTTAAATAATTCCTGCATCCAGCAGGAGAGGTTATCAGCTTTTCCTGAGAATTTCATTTAAATCAGTTCATAACTTTTCGAGTTATTGTGTCAGTCAGACAGACAAACAAACAGACAAAACAAACACGGGCGAAAAGATAACCTCCTTTGCCGAGGTAACAATCCTTTGACCTGCCCCGCAGAGTGCTAAAATCAGGAAGCCTATTCTTTTGTTTACACATGAAAATATGAAAAACACAACAATTTGGACTCACAGTCTTCCCGGGTCTGGATATACAGTACATTGCTACGGACTCCATCACCAGCCTGGGTGTAGGCCAGAACTTGGATGCTGTAGTTAGTGAACTTCTCCAGGCCGCGAAGCTCCACTTGCTCCTTGGTGGTGGTGATATTTTGCATTTCACCCCACTCTAAGGAGTAATAGATCAGAGAGATGATGTTTCAACAAAGAGCAAAGCAGTAACACTAGTCACAATTTCAAAACATACCACTCAACACACCTCCGTCTGGGAAGACGGCCCAAAACACAACACGATATCCCTTCAGTACGCCATGCAGGGTCAAACGTGGAGGCTCAGCCCATGTGATCACTGCCTCGTCCGATGTTACGGAAATGGCTCGAACATTTTGAGGAGGCTGGCTCGGCACTGGACAAAAAACAAATAAGAATAAGAAAATTCAGCGGGAGTCAAGCATGTTATTGAAACCATTCATACAAGTATACTGAGCATTTCGAACATGAAAACATATTTTAACCTTTTGATGACCTAACTAAAGACAAACTGGAAACAAGGTGTCAAATATTAGCACAGTATTTGACTAAAGTCAAATGATCAAACACACTGAACAGAAGTTATCTTTGCATCATTTCATGGACATTTCGCAAATATTCGATTTACTGGGACAAAATGGGCGTTGAAGACATTTTGATTCATTCATTCATCTTCTCCCGCTTGATCTGGTTAAGGGGGTTGTGGTCGTGCTGCAGCTGATCCCAGCTGTCAACAGGCAAACAGCAGGGTAAGATGAGTCGCCAGCGCATCAGGGCAACCATTCACACTCACATTCACACCCACAGGCAATTTAGAGTAGCCAATTAACCATAGCATGGAGGTGGGAGAAAGCCCACGAACCTGGAGAGAACCCTCTCAGACACGGGGAGAGCGAATTTGATATATTGATAAAAAAAACCCATGGAGACATTTAATGACTAAATAAATAATGAAAACCTCTATGATACTCTAAATGGCATTTCCAAATTAAACCTGGTCAATCCATAAAAAGTGCCTAACGTGTATTCAGTCTGATGTATAGGACCATCATCACAACCACCGTCTCTGTCGCTGTATAAGCCCGCCTCTGTTCTCACGAGCCCAGGTGTCTCTTCTGTTGGCTTCTACTGACCATTAGTCTTTCACACTCTGAATAACACACGCTGTTAAGGAGGAACAGAAGTCAACTTGTGCGAGAGGGAGGGGCAGGAAGAGAGGAAGAGAGTCAGCTGAAAGACAGGGAGCAATGAAAGGGAGAGATGGGGCCAAGTACACCAGGGAGTTTCTCTGCAGCTGGTGTTGAGAGGTGGTGGAGAGGAGGATGGAGGAAGGGAAGGAGGGAGAAAGGAGGATTAAAATCAGTTGTTGTTGGGGTTTTTTTTGGCATGAGTAAACCTTTAAACACTGAGTGGAAATAATTAGTAGGAAAGAACAGCCTAGGTCCTTCATCCCAGTCTCAACTTTGTGAAAGAGGGACACGAGCAGCATAATGTTCAGAATAACATGAGTGCCTCCGGTTTTAGTGCTACATCTTACTGAACAGATAAAGGACAGTGATACAAAGAAAGATTCATAATTACTAATCAATCAAACAAACAAACAAAGAAATGATGGAAGATATGACCTCAGGGTGGAGGAGATGAGAATGATGGGCCAAGGAGGAAGGGAGGAAGAAGGGAGGCGGAGAATTAAAAGCAAGGGGAGTGAGGAAAATGCAGAAAAAGATGAAAAGAGGGGCAGAGAGACAATGTGCTCAGCTGTGGATAATTACAACAGGAAGCTAGAAGAGGGAGAGAGCGAGACAGACAGAGAGACAAGCTAATTATAATTATTTTTAGTATGCTTGTTGTTATCACTATTATCATAATGGCCATCAATATCACTGTCGCCACGGTGACAGCCACAGGGAAAAGCTGGAGGGCTCTGCCAGCTCTAGACCAATAGGGCTCATCCAAATGTCCAACTGTTTACTGGGTGGACTATGATGGGACGCGTGTGTGTGTGTGTGTGTGTGTGTGTGTGTGTGTGTGTGTGTGTGTGTGTGTGTGTGTGTGTGTGTGTGTGTGTGTGCAAATAAAAGCTGAAT
>CAAKHB010007837.1:234450-255513 GCA_901007665.1 Aeoliscus strigatus
TCACATTCTGCTGATTTCCTCCAATTAGAAAAGCGACTGAATCTAGGAGCAAAATATAAGAAGTAAAATATTGAAGGGGAGAATTTCTTGGGAGATATTCTTGGGAGAATTTCGCTGACTCTGGATCCTCCAAAAGAAGATTAATGTATCTAGCTTACAAATTATTCTTACAGAACTAGACCTAAGAGAAAGTAATTCAATGCAAAGTCTAGGCATATAAATGCTAAAGCTACTGGTTATTTTTAGTATCACCTGCCAGCATAATGCCTTTCACAACAATTATTTTGTATTAATTACAGGATACACAGTCAGAAAAGAACAAAAATATTGCAAGGTTGGACATTTAAGAAACTTTTCACTTTATTTTGCTACAAGTGCACCATCATATGCATTTGTCTGCAGACACCAGATAGATTTTGTTGATGATAGGGATCTTGGAGAGGTGTTTTTTTTGTTTTTTTTTGGCTCACAAGCTGCTTTTTCTGCTTTTTTCCTTTGCATATTCTTGACATTTCTAGAGATTTCTAAACTTCAAGTTGATATTATCAAATGCCAACCAGGTGTAGGTGTTCACCACTCGACTGACACATCAGTGGAGTTGTGGTTTTGCTGTATTTCAGTCCAGCCACTCAGGCTCTTCTTGGAATACATTGATGCTGTTACATTCATGTTTGACTTCTTGGCTTGTTTAGCATTTGCTGGGTCTGCTGAAAAACCTATGCCAACAGTTTATTGGTTTATTGGTGTATGGTGATTTTCTGTGTGCATGATTTCTATTCATTCCTGTTTCAGTTCAAAATGTGCAACAAGTTAATACAAATCACAGTGTGAAATATATTGACATATTTGTTAGTTTACTCAGTGCATATATTGCACCAAGTTGTTTCAGATATGTCCCTTATTAATTGACTGTAAGGTTAAACCATTCTTCAACATGCTTATTTGTGCAGTATGCGTGTGCATACGTGTGAACTCACCATCCTCCAGCGTTGTAGCGTTGATCTCTGAACTAGAGGGACCTGTGCCGGCTCTGTTGAAAGCCTGGACCACCACACCATACTGGGCAAACTTCTTCAGGTTGTCCAGCGTGTACACTTCACTGTCCCCTGTGGCCTTCATCTCCACAATGCTGTACTGGCCATTACTGCCTGGGCCATTTTCTCTGTATCCGATCTGATAACCCCGGATCACCCCATTTTGCAGTTCTTTTCTGGGAGCCTGGGGATGGCAAGAGAGCAAAGAATCTCAGCTATTCAGATAGTTTAGGAGTCTCAGTCCAAGCGTATGTTGGCAGTACATTCCATATATTTTTAGAGCTGTGCAATTCACTAACAGTTCTAATACTTTACCTTCCAAGTGACCCGGATACTCTGAGAGGTCACTGGTTGTAGGATCACATCCATGGGGGGTCCATCAGGCTCTACCAAGACATGCACATCCCAGTGATTGTCATAACCCTTAAATGTTCTGACCTAAACTACTTACAGAACTACAGTACAGTACAGTTCAACACAGGGCCTATCCAACAGAGAAAACAAAACAAAGATGCTGTCATGACGTACGTGCTTCCTCTGTGCTGATGGTGAGTTCCTTACTGGCCTCACTCTTGCCTATGGCATTGTAGGAGTACATGCGGATGCTGTAGACCGAGGCAGGGTGAAGGTCCACGATGTTGGCCTGATTGTTGGAGGGAGAGATGTTACGCGTGGCATGTTTCAGCTCCCAGGAATCTAATGAAAACAATGAGAGTGACGTACAACAAGTCATCCTCAACCTTTATAAAGCACCTCCAATACTCGAATACAGTTCAACGCTTACCTGTCTTGTTTTTATACTCAATGTCATAGGAGGTGATGATACTGTTTCCATCAAACCTCTGTGTCCACCGGAGGTTCATACTACGATCTTTAACTTCTCGTACTTCCAGCTCAGGTGGATCTGGGGGCTCTAAGGATTAAAAAAAACAAATATGACAGTGATGAGAGGTAGCACCCTCTGGACAGGATGGGATAGTACATGCTTGTGTATTTCAACAGGTACCTTGCACAGTAAGCTGTATTAACCCCCTTCCTTCGCCATAAGAGTTGATGGCATGACAGGAGAAGAAAACGGAATCCTCACGCTCAGCTGGTTTTAGCTGTCGAAGGAAAAATCAGCACCAAAACGGTAGAAGACAAAATGTGATTTTGTGACTGACCATGGACTGTTCCACGTGGAGTCTTACAAACAAGTGGTACACAGCAACATAAGCACATAGATTTCCTGTTTGTCTGTTGATATGCACCTCTTCTCAGATTCATCAACTGAATATGTTTTGCTTGGCCCACAGTAGTAGATTTGATTTCCTAACTTTGAAATCCTAGTATTACCAGTACAATATCATCAGCTTGTCTCATTGTATTATCATCACTGCAACTACTGCAACTACTGGATGGATCATCATCATTGGGTTTCTGTAACTATGGAGATTAAGCATCACCGGAATGCATCTTCTGCCATAGCCGCCGATGTTATGTTAGATCAGACAATTACCATAGTCATTTTTAAAATATGACACAAAGTGAAGTAGAGACATCACGATCAATGGCTTCTACTTGTTCCCTACAACCTCTAAGATTGTTGGCCGTGACTTCGTTCTCAAACTGGTAATATGGTTGAAAGAACAATTAAGATAAACAACTCTAGGAAACAAGGTGTTTGACCATGACGTCTACCAGCCTTCATAATTCGGACCTGATGGAACAACCAAAAGCTATCCATTTGTCAACTTAGCGATCATCATAAATTCACTCTCCCTAGTTGCATCAGTTGGATGATCCGCCGTAGGTAAGTGTTTCTTACCTTGAGTGTAGACAACACCTCGTCTGTCTTCTCATTGGGACTTGTGGTAATGGAGTAGCGAGGGTTTCGGTCAGGGTCAATGACTGTGTCGCCTCTCTCCCAGCGAATGATGATAGGCCATTCTCCCCTGGCTGTGCAGTTCAGCTCCTTAACATGACCCTTCTTTGCCATGGTGGTGTTGGGGTGACTTGTGATCATTGCCGGGACTGGGAGGAGAGAGGAAATGGGGGATGACATGAAGAGAAGGTGAGAAATTGGAGAAATTGAGAAATTGGCAACAGATGGATGCAGTGAACAGTAGACGACAGGTAAATGGAAGCAGCAGGGAAGGATAGGAAAGAGTAAATGAATTATACGTGGGGTTTAAATGGAAAAGGACAAAAAAGCAAAAGAGCACGGAGGGTCAGCGTGGGACAAGCGGCTGGAGTTCAGAGTTGCCAAGTTCCATCACAGTTGAGCAATAAAGAGCTATGGTCAATGAAGTAAAGTCAATAAAGCTCCTCTCTCATTCTCCAATAGTTAACACCGGGGTCTAGGTGAATGAAGCAGCAAAAACGATACACTCTCACTTACCTTATACACAAAATCCCTCACACTCAATCTTCTTTGGCTAACACACACACACACACACAGGCAAACATAGTATCGATCCGAGGAGAGCTCTACTGTTTTGTTTTCATCACTTATTCATCTCACCCTCCCTCTTTCTCTTTTCTCCCTCTCCACTGAGCAAAACCGACAGAATTGAAGAAGGCTGAGGAGAGGAACGGTTCAATCAATAACACTAACACCAGTGGTAGAGAGAGAGGGAGAGAGCGAAAGAGAGAGAGTATGCTCGTGTGTGGGGGGTGTGTGTGTGTGTGACAGCAGGACATAGTGATACTAGTATTTTCCATGAACCTTGTTATTTGTGTGTGCATCATAAGTACACATATTTGTCAGCGCCACTGTACCCCTCTGTACACCTTACACGTAATACATGATATGACAGCTTATTGTAGGTGTGTGTTCTTGTACATTTTCCTGATTAATTTTCAATTTGCATCACAGAGGGCATTACTGACAGCTGAGCCAGGATGGAGCGATTGATTGCAGATAATGATTAAGCTCAAACTGTTTTTGATTGTCTGTGGACAGATCCCAAGAGTCAAAAGATCAATTACTCAGTGGCTTGACATTATCAACACATACACAACGACACGCACGCACGCACGCACGCACACACATGCACACAGCATGGCGTTATACTTCAGTGGATTTTAGAGGTTTCCATTTTTCCACACGTATTGTTATCATTCTGTAAATATCAAAGAAAAACAGACATTTGCTCTCCCTCCGTGTGATAGTGAGATAAGGAGATAGGATAGGGGATAGGAGATAATTCTCAGTCTTATTATTTTATACACACTGATTCATCAGGTAAAACGCATTTAGTCTGTTCTTTGTACGACTCCATTCTTGACGGCGTAATGACACACTGAAACAAAGCTACAGTATGTCTGTCAGGCAGTAGGCATATGTCAAATATGATCAAGATATTAGGCACGCCCTGGCTTTTGTCGCCATTCGTTACACTTAATCTATCTGGAAATGTTACATGGACTTTGGCAGATGTTGTTACTCTGTGTCACTTTTGTCTTTTTCTTTTTACTCTTACACATTGTTCCATAGTTCCTTTAACGTGTGTGTGTGTTTTCATGTCCACGGAGTCTGTAGGGAGTGTGAACGGGCTCATTGGTTTGACACAGCAAATACAGAGCATGCACTAACTGATAGAACAGGAGCATTGAAGCATCCAGAAAGGTCTCAGTACAGTCATTTATACCATGAAAGCCCATACTCTGCTACATTAGCCTGAATGTGTATACTCACTCTTAACTGTGAGGACCATACTCTTGCTGATGTCTGAGCCCACCCCATTGGAAGCCTGACAGAGGTAGAAACCACGATCCTCCTCCAGGACATGTCTGATGAGTAGTGAACCATTAGTCATGATCTGGATGCGACCCGTCAGAGGCACAGGGTGATACTGTTGTGGGTTTCCTATACCCGCTGGAAAGAACAAGAGAGAAAGACTGTAGGTGTCAACACATGATGAAAATGACTTCGATATGGAGGTATAAATACACCATAGGGGAGATGAAAGCAGTACAAAATTAAAGATGGATCATGTACCTAGTGCACCTTTGGCATGCTTCCACATGACCTTAGGAGGAGGGTATCCATCTACTGAGCAGTTTAGAATACCAGCTTTGCCATAGATCCCATCCTGGTTGTTGGGCTGCACCACAAACCGTGGGGGCACTTCAGAAACAAAAAACATTCAAAGTTCATTTTGGTAACAGATCTCCTTCTCAGTAGTAGGTCACTCCACGGTATCTCTGTCAAAGCTTTAACAACAGTAATGCTGTTCCACTTAAAATTAAAGTGAATGCAATAAATCTTGCTTCTCTTTAGAGGGGGACTTTGCATGGAAGAGCCAATCTAGTCATGGGTAAAATAATTCCGAATGTCATTCTAGAAGGGAATTATTGGGGCTACATCGTAAGAGTCCAATAAAAGATATAATAGACTTTTATTGAATGTCTATAACAATGGCTTTGAAGAATTGAATCAAACTAGGGTAAAAAAGTCAGGATACGTCTGCCCGCTGCATTTTTTTTCTAAATCAGCATCTTTTAAACCCTCTGACTTTATGGAAGAACTGAATCTCAGTGCTCTTTTTAAGAAACCCTTGATTCGCCATCCCTTTGATATTCTCAAACTTCTCTCCCTCCCAGTTTTCTTACCTGTGACCGTGAGCTGCCTCTCAGTGCTCACAGTAGCAGCATCGTTGCTGGCAATGCAGGTGTAGTTGCCATTGTGTTTGAGTGACACCTTAGATATCTGGAGGGAGCTCATGAACTCCTTTGTGTCAATGGTGATACCAGAGGAAGGAACAATCTCCTGGCCATCCTTGCGCCATGTGATGCGTATGGGCATGTCACCAGATGACACCACGCAGGCAATATACATCAGTTTACCAATGGAAGTCGGTGGGAAGTCAAATGGCTGGATGAGTGGGGGAACTGAAAGAATTGCAAAGAGAGAGAAACAGAAAAAAGAATGAGCAAGAAAAGCAAATGATGGAAGGAAATATATAGGTAGAGAGAAAGGAGTATAATTGTGAAAAATGGATAAAAGAAGAATAGCAATATGAGATATAAGAAAATAAGGAAAAGAAAAAGGAAAGAAAAGTCAAGAAAATGTATGATGAAATCAAGAAAATAAAGAGAAAAGGCAAGTATAGGTAACAGGGTGAAATTAAGGGTAGAGAGAAAAGAGACAAGCGAAAGATGTGATGGAAAAAGAACAATATCAGTTTGAAGGTTGTTTAAATAAGTTGGGTGAATACGAGGTAAGGACAAAGAGGAGTGGTCGATATTAATAAGGGAAAGATACAGTAAAGACATAAAATCATACGGAGAGGATTTGGGTTGACAGATTTGAAGATTCCAGGATGGTGAAAGGACCAGAGGTGAGTGAGATGAAGTGATGTAAAATGAGAGAGGAGAAGTAGAGAAAAGGAGACTTTAATCAGGTACATTTCAGTTTCATTCAAAGGCACAGTGTTAAGTTGTTCACTTATCAATGGAAAAATCTGGTTTCTTGAGCTACACAAATCTGCCCAATCCCCCACCCCCACCCCCACCCCAAGCTAATCAACCTCACTGCATCACAGTCTACTAGCCCACACTGCAGCCACTTGTGCCCCCTACCAACCTCTCCGATCCACCCACCCTGCCCTGATAAAGCCAGCCCATAATAGCTGCTCTAATTAGAGCCCCCATCCGCAGGGGGACAACGGTGTTGCCATGGAGACTGATGGAGGTGATTTGGAATCGGGGTGGGTGGCGGTGGGGGGCTATAACTGAGACATCTGGGGGATTTAATCTGGACCTCATTAAAATTCATCTAATTAAATGAGAGACATGTCGAGCACACATTCATACAAGCATATACCTACAGCCACACACACAAACTATCTGTGGGAAAAACACTTCAAAAACCCACACAGCGCCATGAATGTCACACACCTGGAGCATCATGGATGGGCGCACACACACAGATGCGAACGGTCATATCCTTTGCATCCTACTTCCAAATACAAGAATGTCATGCCACTGCTGCACGGAGCAGAGTGAAATAACAGGAGGTGACATATAGAATATATACCGCACACAAAAAAATGTGCACTTTGTCTCTCGTACACGCACACAAATCACACACGCAAATCTTACACAAGCACTCACACTCTGTAATTGCTGAGTGGTTGTGATAGCGCACGAGACCACTCTGCCTCTTAATCAGGGGTTATTAGAAGAAAGGCATTCAGCTTTCTTCTCTTCTTCTGTCACTTACGTCCTCCTTCTCCAGTCCCACCCCCCACCACGCTTATGACCACTGTATTCTTCATGCACCATTCTGCAGTTTTAAAGTTATGATCCATTGAGACACAACTGGACTTTCTTTAAGACATGTTCTTCACTGTAAACACAATGGATATTGATGGTACACAACAGACAAGATGATGTGTGCTTTCAAAACTGACCTTTGACCGTGACATAGACAGTCTGTTTGATGAAAAGCTGTGGTTGTATCAGCACGCTGCAGACATAGGCGCCCTCGTCCATCCCCTTCTGGACATCACTAAGCTTCAAGGTCCCATTTTCAAACACCACCTGGAGATGCCAAATGTGATGTGAAATGAAATGGTGACAACAATGCAACGAGAAGCTGAAGATTTGTTGCCAGCCTTCAATTGTGCGTGTGGAAGGGAGTTTTCAAGTTCAGTCTGGTAAGAATCCTCAGTGAAACAGGTAAATCAAAGTAAAACACTGGAGGAGAAAAAAAAAAACAATAAGCAGTACAACAAAAAGAGAACGGTAGAACTACAGTCAATCAATAATTGTCATTTACCAGAACACAATACTCATACATAATTGTCAAGTATTTGCTTGAGGTCCAGTTTTTAGAAAGATAAGTCCACAGGCTTTGTTTTTTATGATTATCCACATCTGATGAATAATCATTTGAAAGATATTTTTATGTTGTGGTGTATTTTACAGTATTCTACACATCCCTGCTGTTAGGTTACCTTTTTTCAGCATTTGTTTGGCTTTAGTCTGTTGGTTGACAGAATTGTACCAAAAAAACATTCTAAAAAAATCGTGCAGGGAGTAACAATCAAATAATATTTCAATATTTCATTCAGGTTTAGAGCGGATCCTCTTCACATGTATTTTTGGAGGATTTGGTGGTGGTCTTCACCTTCAATTGGTATTTTTATTACACAAAAACTAACAACTGTTAAATGGAATAATAATTAATCCTGAAAGAGCTGTCATGGCACATTTTAACTTCCAGACATACTCAGTTGCATTGGCACAAACTTCCCTAAATGTTTATTATATGACTGTATGTTCTGTGTATAGAATAAGCGGTCGAATTAAGCTGACTTCACCTGGCGATGGTTATCAGGCAGCAGAAGTCCTTCCTTGTACCAGTTGATTGAATAATATGGGTACCCAATCACACGGCAGTTTATAAAAGAGTTTCGCCCTGCAACTGCAGTGATGTTCTTCATTGGACGAATCCTCGGTGGACCTGATTGGGAGACAAAGAGCACCAGAGGAAGAGAAAAGATTGAAGGACAGAAGGGGAGAGAGAGGTGGTTTGACCAGAAGAGGAACAGAGAGGAATGAAATACATAATTAGTTGATGTTGTCACTGGCAGGTTGTGGAATTTTAGGTATAAAGGGAGGGGTTGATAAGGCAGGAGGTTGGGGAGCAGGGCAGAGGTAAAAGAGGGAAGAGAAGAATGTTATAGTGAAGGGAGAGAGAGGTTTGTCCTGCCTTCATATTAAACACTAGTCTATTTTCCCTGCACTGTAAAAATCAAGTCAAGAACCGTTTCATGATGTTTAGCTCACCTAACATTATTATTTTTGCAACAGACACATGAAGTACAGTAAACTTCTCTTGCAGCTCTTCCTGCCTCATGTTGTCTCCTACTCCATTACTTCCACCCTCCCACGCTGTCAAAATCACAATGACATCACTTTATCTGAACCAACCACTGCTCGCACTCTCCAAACCTCCAGCAGGGTCCAGCTCCTGTCCTTCAAATATCAGGAGATATCTGCAGTTCTCTCCTTTACAAATATGATCACTGAACCACCTTGGGCCATTAGTATCTGTTGTTCCATTGAGATGTCCTGTCTCCACCGTTTGCCTAGTTCACCATAGCTAGATCACATCACTTGTTTTCACCAACGCCGAGTCTCTGAATATGCACAAATGGTATAATAACAAGTTGATGGCTCCAAATCAGCTAGCTGTTTGTCTGATTATCACAATGAATGTCATTTTTCCTTTGTAGTTATTTTCATGTTAAGTCTTGTTGTAGTCATGTTGTTTTGTTCATACGTTTAGTGTAGCTCCGTAATAAATCATCCTGCTGCTTTGATGTTAAAATGATCTCTCCCTATCAAACCGTTCATAAGTCAGAACTTTAACCAACTGAAAGACTTACGCAGACTTATCACAGAAAGAAAAAGTGTGTGGACATGAGGATTGGAGCAAACTTCCCCGAATTTCATTATATATCTATCACTATCACCATCAATCATCCTTCACTTCTTCACTGACCTTCTCACCACTGTTCGTCTCATATCTTTGTTTTTGTCTCTCCTCTCAGCACTCCTATCCACACTACCCCCTCTCTCACCCTCTCCTTCGTTTCTCAGTGTGTGCTGACTTTGAAGTCACAGCTCTGACAAGTCAAAGATGTATTATTCAGTAGCACCGTCGCGCACACTCAAATGCCGACACAGTATACGCGTCCCCGTGTGTTCAACTCCTGTATGGCCATGTGTCTGTTGGCCACCTGGATAAAAGTTTATCCTGTTTCTCTGGGAATACGATCACCCTTATGTGTCTCCATACAGTATCTGTGACTTTCCAGGCATGTGTGTGCGTGCATTTGCGTCACCTTGTGTTATGTGTAGAGTTGCAGTTCTCTGGGAATGTGCCTCATTCAATCTCCAAAGATCAGCCTGGCATGTCTTAGAGCAGACTTACACGTCACTACTACACATTTCACCAAAGGATGGAGGACAGAATAGAGTATGTGGCGACAGCGATACAGCCCCGTTCAGTTGTGTCACTGCTCATCCGTGTTATTTCAAAAGACAGTGACATCATCAGTCTTGTCACCAATGTTTACAATCACACACGCGCTACTCTTCTTCAGGTTTTGGATGTCACCCTGCTCCTATTCACCTGATTCAAATCAGTAGCTCATTGTCAGGCCTCTGCAGAACATCCCAGGGACTGATTTAGGCGAGGTAGGAGCAGGGTGACATCTAAAACATGCAGGATAGGCGAGGATAGGAGTTTGACACACCTGCTCTAGGGGCAGTAACTCCCAAACACGTGCCTCACTCACATCTGAGCTATCTGTCCAGAAGGGACCAGGCCTTGGAATAGCTAAGATAGTGACTTTGACACACACTAATCTTCTGCCTCACTCTTACCACTTAGTGTACAATCTGACTGCTGGACTTCAAGAGAAGCCTCCATGCATGGTGAGGAGCTTCCTTGTCGTGATATCGGTGGCCTGCATCTCTTCGCTTGGCCAGGTTATTATGCCAGCAAAGTATCGAATCACTGGCAAGGTACTGTATGTATTGATGACTTACAGTATCTTCTGACTATTCTGGTGCCTTCCCCGATGTAGGTAGTTGGCTGTGGCTGATTTCTTTGCAGTCTCCTCATGGTTCCTCTTTATCTGTGTTGTATTTATGTATGTGTGTTTCTTGATGTGGTTATATGTACTGTGTATGTACAGCATGTTCAGTATACTGAGACAGCAAGAGACAAAACATACTTTGATCCAGAAAATGACAATTTCCCGTCGGTATAGAGTGATAGAAAAAGAGGGAAGGGAAGAAAAGCAGAGCACATACAAAGAAGGAGATAGAGTTACAGAGGGGACAGGATAGGGTGACAGTCAGGGAAGGGGTCAGGCTATGGGAAGCTTCTGTATGACTGATATTGAAAAGTAGACAGGCACCTCTTACGTTTATGCGCGCTTGGTACTCGGCACTACCGGCCGAGTTTCTTGCGGCGCACCGATACACTCCTCCGTCGCGAATCTGTGGGATGCTGACGTTGACGTGGCTCACTGTGCTGCCGTCAGAGAGCGTGTATTGGCTGGTTCGGACACGTGACAGGTCGCGGGCCACAGGCTCATCATCCAGGGTCCAGGTGATGGTGGGAGGAGGAGCTCCCTTGGCAGCACACATCAGGGAAAATGGCTCACCAGGGACAACCACCCGCTCACTGAAGGAGGCAACGATACGGGGCGTGCCATCTAAGACAAAAGAAAGACACAAAGTGTGACGAACACACAGCAATTGCTACTTGCGACACTGTGTTGACATTGACAACTTTGCTTTTTACCCTGGCAGTAGTGCAGTTTATTAACTTCACTCCAACTGTTCTGTTCTCACCTTCCAGTAGTATGATGGAGAAGTCCTGGGCAGTCTGGCCCTTGCGTGTAGCAAAGCATTGGTAAGCTCCTGAGTGTCTTTTTTGGGCAGCAGAAATGAACAGTGTCTCATTATGAGCCCCTTGGATGGAGAAGTGCTGGTCGGGCAAGACAGGTTCTGTGTTACGATACCAAGACACAATGAAATGTGGGGAACCCTGGACTGCGCACGACAGGATGACTGTACTGCTGATCCCTGTCTTCAAGTTCTTAGGGGACAAGGTGACCCGCAATGGCTCTACAGAAAATACAAACAGAGAAAACACGTTATTTGTACTTTTTACGCTTTACACTGTTATCTGCATTCCTGAATATATAGCACTCGGACGGACGTATACTACCTTGGCTGGACAACACATATCATGTTTTGGTCTGGTGAAAGTGATCGTGTGTCATGTTTCTCTGTGTGTTTGTTAAGCAGGGATAAAAACTGAGACGGAAAGACAGAAACAGGAGAAAATGTCAGTGAGCAATAAAGCAGCTGGTGTGAAGAGCTCTAGGCTGCTGAATGTGTCTGTGTGCAGCTGACATGCCTATAATGGGCACGAGTCTTCATGGGCAAAATGTGTAGCTATGTACTGTAAGAGTTTGTGTGTCTGTGTGTGTGTGTTTGTCTGTGTCCAACCTTTCATGCCCTGTCACAGAATATTTGTGATTTGTGCAGTGATGTGCCCTGGGGCCAGTCTGCCCAGTGTCCATTGACTTCAACCATTTTCCAACCATGCCACATCTCCATCTCCCACCCGCCACAGTGTACCATCTCTTCTTTCTGCATCACCTACTCACACCTCTTTCATTCATGCCAACATTATGGAAATTCCTCCCTCTCTCGCATCGTCAGTGAGAGCAACAGACCTACACCAGCACCGTTCTCCTCTGTCACCATAGTGACGCCTCAGTAGGGTTTGTGATCACAGTGGGGGAACAAGCCATCCGTAGAGATCAGGTTTACACTTTGCCCAGACATGCTGGGTTGGGGGTTTGGGTGACACAGGGGTCAAGGCAAAGCCAACGGACCCTGAATGATGTCTCCATCCTTCCTGTCCATGACCCAACATCACATTTATTATTTCTGTCTACCTCACTTTCACTCCATCTCTGGTTGCCAGTAAAGAACAACAGTTGGTCTATGATCTGCAGCTCATTCTTGGGGTCGCTGCCATTCTTACCCACCTATGACATTAAGGTGACCTGTCACCTCTTTGGAGCCAAAGCTATTGGTGACCTCACAGATGTAGTTGCCACTGTCCTCGAGTCTCAAGTCAGAAATTGTGAGGCCAGTGATGCGACGTGTCCAGCGAGAATCCGCTGGTAATGGCCGCCCATCCTTTAACCACCTGATGGTGGGGTTTGGATATCCGGATGCGATGCAGGGTAACTCCACGTTGTGCCCCACCTGAACTTCACCAGATTGGAAGCTGTCCAGCACTGATGGGGTGGACTCCGTAGGGTCTGTGGGTGAGGTTAGTCATAATAATCATGGTGGTTTATAGCCTTATAGGTAAAAGCCTCCACAACCATTTGAGTAAATCGCGACTCATAGTACCTTCCTTCTTGGTATAAGAGGATAATCGTTGCTTACCCATAACAGAGAGCCGGGCTCCATTGCTCTGGCGAGTCTCTCCACTGTACTTGTGCTTTGTGATGCAGCGGTAGGTGGACAGAGCATCTTCCTTCTGCACTTCTGAGATATACAGGGCACCAAATGAGGTCAAGAAAAAACGGTTGCCTGTGAAAAGAGAGGTGAAAGGAAGCAGATAGAGGAGGAGAATTAGTGAACATATTTGGGTAGCAAATCTACGAGGACAAAGGGACATCATTTGAATGTGAGCGAATTTGTCTTGACAAATCTGATGGGTTCTACAGTCAGTACTCCCAGTATAATTTTTATATTTTCTTGGCCATGCAGAGCTTAGCTTATATTGCTACATATTCTGTTGAATGCTAAATCGCACTAAATGCCTTCTTTATGCGTATAATATGTTTTATAGGGCTTTAAATAAAACTCCAATAGAATATGTTCTGAAAAGTATGTGACATTAATGCCAGTTGTTTCCATGGGGCTAGTAGGAGAGGCTGTAAAAGTAGATGGTAAATGCATGTTCAGGTTTAATCACTATATTGAATGCTGTCATTTGTAACCTGCACTTAACCTTGAGCCTGTGTTTTGTCTGTATAAATTAATTTTCTGCACTATGTGTGTACAATTACGTGGGAAAAAAACACCTATTGGTAAAAAGTTCAGGTGATATGTGTTGCTTGTGAAGTATTTCAGATGTAGTCAACCTATTTATCGTAAAACTGACAAAACATCAGCAGCTTTCCAATGAAATAAATCAGGATGAAGGAATAGATGTCATTGAAATGCCTGGCCACAGCACTTAGGTGAACACAAGGGTGCTTTTAACATTCTCTGTTCCATCCATTCACAGAGCTGAACAGAATGGAGAAAGACAGATGAGAGGGAAAAGAGAGAAGAGGGGAGTTATTGTAGGTGTTAATAATTAATGTGTGTGTTATGGTAACAGTAGATTAGTGTCATTTTCATTTCACGTCAGTGAGTGCTTGGACTGCCTCTGATTTATCTGCCTGCCAATACTGGGTGTATGTACACACATGCTGTATGTGAGAAAGAGAAAGAAGAAACAAAGAGCGACAGAGGGTAAAAAGACAAGGAGAGTGATTTTCAATGTTTGATTCTTTACACTTCTCTGAGTCTTTTTGTATTCTGTTTCCCCAGCGGGTTATTTTAGACAGCACACACAGAGTTTGTTGTAGAATGCTGATTGTTTGGTTACGCGAACACTACTGCAGGTTGTGTGTGTGTGTGCATGCATCTGTGTGTGAACATGTTGCCTGCCGTTTGTTACGCATGTTTCAGTGTCTCTTTGCAATGTTGACAAGAGAGGTATTGAGTAAAACCGGTGTATTGAATTGTTGAATAGTAAAAACACATGCCGCACGCACGCGCACACTCACGCAGATGCATGCACACATGCACACACAGCTCCAAGCACCTTTTTTGAAGATGTCTTTGGTCTATAGACATGTGTGTATGGACAAAATGTCCACAAAAGAATGTAAATGATCACATTGGGATCTAAAATATGTTTTTCATTCTGTTCTAAATTTGAAAGCTTATATAAATGACCAAGCCAGTATGTGTCCACAGTATCTCCAAAGTAGCAATGACAGTCAATGCATTTTATGGCATTGACTCTCTCTCTCTCTCTCTCATACACACACACAAACACACACACGCGTCACTTTAATAAGATGTAAAGGTGAACTGTACTTTTGAAAAACATGTCTTTATTGACAAACGTAATGTACTCAATGCAACAAGGTTCAATACCTTAATGTGTATTTAATAATAATAATAATAATAATAATAATAATAATAATAATAATAATAATAATAATAATAATAATAATAATAATAATAATAATAATAATAATAATAATAATAATAATAATAAATATTTTTTCATTCATTCAGTCTTCTTCTGTTTGCTGCAGTTACAGATCGTGGATCCCAGCAGTCAACAGTTGAACGTCAGAGTTTATAATTCAATTAAACTTGCAAGTCAAGTCAGATTTTATTTGTGTAGCGCCCATTCACAACTTATCACATGACACTGAGACAACTGACTATTACAGAAACCCAACATTCAGTTGACAAGAAATGAATAATTGTTGATTCCGGTGTAGATTTACAGCACATAGTAATTTGTAATTGAACATGTGTCAGGTCCTTTTCAGAGACATTACACTGTGTGTGTGTATGTGTGTGTGTGTGTGTGTGTGTGTGTGTGTGTGTGTGTGTGTGTGTGTGTGTGCGTGCGTGTGTGTATGCATGTGCGTGGGTATCGGAATACGCAATTGTGCATATGCATATGTAAAAGCTTAGACACATACATACACACACACACACACACACACACACACACACAAAGGGATGTGAGTTGTAATTTCCAACCCTGCCCTTTTGTTCCAACCTGGGTATTAAGCCTTACAAGATAATATGCACTTGGCGAGTAGAACCCTGTAAAACATAGTGCAACACCCTGTCACAACACGCCTGGAAAAAGAAAGACTAGAGGGGGGAGAGAAATTCAGAGATGGTTAAGAATGAAGTCAGGAAAAAGTTGTTGCAGAAGAATTTTAGCTCCTGTAAAGAAAAGGTCTTCTATCCCTCCTCCTTACACCTATTCTCCATCTATGCAGACATTATCCATTTGAGTTGTTAAAACTCACATAATACGGAGATAAAAATGTGTCCAAAGTGGCAAGGTTTTGATCTCTATTGAATAAAATTTGAATGCAAATATTTTG
This sequence comes from Aeoliscus strigatus, assembly GCA_901007665.1. Lineage (NCBI taxonomy): Eukaryota > Metazoa > Chordata > Actinopteri > Syngnathiformes > Centriscidae > Aeoliscus > Aeoliscus strigatus. The sequence continues at coordinate 250,220 of CAAKHB010007837.1, forward strand.
ATAGATAGATAGATAGATAGATAGATAGATAGATAGATAGATAGATAGATAGATAGATAGATAGATAGATAGATAGATAGATAGATAGATAGATACATAGATAGATACATAGATACATAGATAGATACATAGACCTACAGTATATCATACATACATACTGTACATATTGCTTTATCTCTCCATGTCTCTATACCTGATATTTAATTTCTTGTCACTTCCACACTTGCAGGATGGGGTTGACCTTACAGGGAGGAGGACAGCAGATGGAGATTGATGGAGAGAGAGATAGGGAGATGAAGAGAAACATGCTATTGGGTGTGACAGAGGAGGGAGCGAGAGTGAAAGGAATGGTGGGCCTGCAGGCCTGAGAACCACAAATGGGCAAAAACAATTCCTCTGTGTCTTTATCTAGCTTTCTGCTTTCTCTTGCTGGCCTCATCTTGTGGGAGATCAATTTTCGTCTAGTCTGCCTACGCCCCCGGGAGTTTGTTGTTGTTGTTGTTGTTGTTGTTGTAGGTTTATTATTTTTTGTGTGTGTTTTGTCTATGCTGTGGGAGGCAGGATGAGATTTTATCGGTTTATCCCAGACGCAAAGAGAAGTGAAAAATCTCCTCACTTCCTTATTTCCCGAAACCTTTCCATCTCCTTTTTGGGTTGTTTTCCCCTTAGCTGCATGGAGTCCTTAATCCAATCCTCCTTTCTTTTCCTCTACCTCTTTCTAGCTGCCTTTTTTTATCCCTTCTTGTCTGTGTTTCTTCTCTCTCTCTTTCAGGGGGGTCTGTAAGTAATGGAATCAGTTCAGCTGATCAGCCTGAGGCAGGAAGTCAAGCCAAGTGCAGAGTGAAGCTCCTGCTGGATTCCGTGTGTATGTGTGTGCATGTGTGTGCATGTATGCCAGAAACTTCACAGGCAGACACATACATGCAAATAATGAGACAGAAAGAGGGGGAAGGGGAGAGAGAGACAAACAACGAAAAAAGAATTTTGGCACCCTGGAGCAGCACTTGTCTTCCCCAAAGTTCCCCCAGAGAGAGAACACCCCTCTTCTTTGAGATAGGTAGAGGAGAGTAAGAAGGGGGGTGGTGGAAGAGGTGGATGGAGGCAGATGGAGGCAGATAAAGACAAAGGGATGCAGGAAAGGTGCAGCTATAAATGTCCCTGTATATTCCTGTCAATTTTTAGACAATTATCAATCAAAATAAAATGAGCAATGAAGGAATGCTGCATCCAAAATAGTAAATGGGACATAAGAGATGATATGAGGGAAGAATATACTGTACATATTTTGAGATACAAGAAGATGAAAAACAGGAGACAGAAACAGATAAAGCAATGTGTAAAAACAAGACAGAGAGTGGTTCAGAAAGAAAAAGAGAAGAATTGGCTTTAGTATGGGGTTTGTTCTTGTTGCTGCCATGCAAATGAAGGTGGTGCAGCAGCAATGCTAACTAACAGCACTTCACACTGTTGGACTCATCACTTATTAATGCTCTAAGGCTCCCCCTCCCGTCCTCCTTCCTATCTCTTTACCCATTTCCCTCTCTCTGCTCTCGCCTGGATCGCTCTTTTCTTGTTCACTCCCTGGCTTGCTGTTGCTAGGGCCCGTGTGCTCACGTGACAACAGCTGGGTAGGGGGCGCTGCAGTGGCGCACACTTGCTACATGTGCAAGTGTGTGTGGCAGAGTATCCTTCATTAAAGGTAAAGATGGAATCAGCTGTTTAAATGATGGCAATGGGGATCAGAGGAGGTGGAGATTGTACTGAATGCATCTGGAATTGATTCCTATACCTTGGACTAAAGGCCACAGAGGAGTCACCCATCATGTCACTTAACAAGTCATTGTTTGTTTTTTTTTAAGAAATCCAGACACTGAAGACACTCATGGCCGTCTTTCAGACTACATGGATCAACACACACAGACACACAGTCTGTCCCATGATTCCATTCTGCACATTCTCACACCCACCGTCTCACAGTCTGCATTCATCTTTGTCTTTCATGCATAACTTTTACATTACAGGATGTTGCAAGGGTTATCAGACAGCACAGGGCTTCTACACATTCCTTACTTTTCTCATTAACGTTTACATATCTTGTCTCTTCTTTTACATATTGTCTTCTCTTTCACTTAGTCTGCCTCCACCCCCATCAGTAACATACGAATTTGACTTGTCTCATGTGGCCGTGCAAATGACAGATGTGTGCAATTTCACATCTGAGCACTGAAGGTGCGAACATGTTTGATGATGCTTAGGAATGGCAGGTGCAATGACTCGAGTGTAAATGTTTGTTTGCACCATAAATGTTCTCAACAGAACAGAGATTCACTGTAAGTACCACAATGCAACAAACTCCATAGTAACTTTTCATTGGAGCTATTTCAACTGGCTGACGATGATGTAAAATAGGACAGAGGCTTCAGTGAAACCTTCCATAGTAGAAACAACTCTGTAGTCTATATGCAGATGTGAAAGGCACAGTGATTAACAGAAGGCACAGAGATTAAACAAAATGCAAACTACTTAATTTAGGAAATACACTCACACATGTCTTTAACTAGAGATAGAGCCTTTTCACTCGACGTATTCATTTATTGCTCATCTTCCTGTGAAGAAAAACTACAACTAACAACTACAAACCATGAGAAGTGATGCGCAAACATTCAGCACCATGGACAGTTCTGTATATGACGATATTTTGCAGAATGCATCACTACGAAATATATCTCCTACTGAATCCTGAAGAGGACATAAACCTTGCTGAATTAAAAAAAGGTAAAAAATAAAATCAGCTGCTGTGTTTCTACGTATTGAGCATGGTAGGCAGATGTGCTGTGGGATGCCAGACATGTTGACACGGAAAATGATAACCCTACAAACGTAAGAATACAAGAAAACATTGCATTTCTAAAATGCTTGAAATTATTATACAAAACAGATTCTTGCCAGCCTGTGCAGAAATACCACAGAATATGGTGTCTCTCATGTTAATATCTCATCTATAACTGGCTTTTATTATGGTTTCTGACATTTATCATGCTCATATACATTTACTACTGGGTTAAGGTGAAAGAAGCCTGTCGTTGCTCTATTGCTGTGTGCATGACATTAGTATACAGGCTTCATGGCACTGTATTACTATATATTATATATGTCATGATATTAGAGTGACCAGTTCCTTAATTCACGAGAAAATGAGTCAATGCAAAGTTCTTCACAGATGCATAGTAATACTTTGAAACTTGAAGACACAATCCAAGCAAGCAAATAAATGAGTATACAATAGACCTAAAAATATTTTAAGCCCTGATTTAAATGTGTGACGTTTCACACAAATACAGGTTCAATAGTAAAAATAATAATAATAATAATACTTTCAGGTCAATTGTGTAAGAGTGTGGGAATTAAAATATGGACAATCATATCAGAGCGTTCGAACATGGGGCTGCTAATCTGAATATATCACACTCAGTTGATGAGCAACATAGAGATACCTTTTAAACAGCTGCATGTGGCAATGAAAAAAAGGAAATTAACAGTTGCTTTTTCAGGACGGAACATACAAAGATGATTCTCCAGAATAAAAATGAATGAAAGGAGTCACACATGATCTCTTCTTCCTCCTACTCCACTCCATCTCCTAGCTAATTTATTTGATAATTACCAAGGGCCCATTATGGCTGATTTCTAGGAAGCAATGGGAAGGCAGAGTAAAAGCTATTTCATTTGAGCTGCTCATATTTACAACACTCACACACACACACACACACACACACACACACACACACACACACGCACACATGTAATTAACACCCTCACCCCACCTTCATTTATGCTCAGTAGAAAGCATGAGCTTGTGCTTGTGTGTATGCATGCTAACACATGCTTGCCAGCATGTAAGTGCTACAAGGTTGGTTGGAGTGAAAGATAATAAAGATTGGATTCTAATAAAATGTTCTCATCCTCCTAAATCCCCCTCCTGCCCTGTCCTCCAACCTGCCATATTAACACGCCCATTACAAGGGCAGATGAATGAAAATGAACAGAGCTGCAGTGATTCCCCGACTGTCAAATCAATAGCACTTCCCTCCTCCTCCACTCCACCCCTTTTCCCTCCATCCTGTTTCCACGATCATTTTCCTATTTCCCCTTGCTTGATGTGGTGCTGCTTGAATTGGCATGTTAGACAAAAGGGAAATCTATAGGATATACCCCCTGTCTCTCTCTGTCTTGTTCCTCAAATTAAATGAACGCTTGCTCCAGTCTCCTCGCTATTCACATTCAAAGTAGCTTATAATAGTTAAGTGCCACTGAGAACAAGCTGGACGTAGAAAAAGCCACAAGGACGACATAGTACCGCCACTTTCTTTGACTAAATCAGAGACAAAAGCTTGCATAAGGACTGGGAAGAGGTTTTGTCAAACTACCAGAGGAAGGTTAATAAAGAAGAGTTGTATGAATTTCACAGGCTCCATCTGTCTCTCTCTCTGACTACAAAACTCACACACTTACCGGAGGCAGAATAATTGAAGAGGAAACACAGATACACACTTACTCTATTCTTATCTCTCTTACAAGTGTTCCAGTTTTTCAGCCGCAACCCTTGACCTTCTCTCTCCTCCTTGTTCAGGATCAGTGTGATGCAGTGATCTGAGAATGGATATGCAGAAGCCCGATGCACTCATTAACAAGGTAGCAGCCCACCCCCACCTCGCACAACCACATCTCTGTTTATTTTGTCTTTCCCTCTTTATGTGTTTCCGTGGTTTCTTGATTTTCTGCCTCTCCTAGTGCTGTCTCTTCATTTCTCTTTCTATATCTGTTGTTAGAAGGTGACACCCCACTCACCCACACACCACTCACCCTCTCTGAACAACTCATGCTTGAGACTAGAGAGAGAGGAAGAAAAACAAATAAAGGTGATGGAAAAATGCACTCATCCAAACCAAAAGAGAATGACAATTCTTATAATCTGTCTGCTGTTTTCCTTCCTCATCTAGTCTTTGCCTCCATAATGGTTCAAGGTTTCTGCCACACGGAGGTGACCTTAATTGGAATGTCCATAAATATTCAAGCAGCTAAAATGATGGGTAAAGCAATGGGTGTCTACATAAAGGGAAATGACTGTGAACATTTTGTGAAAACAAAGGAAAAGGAACAAAAGTAAGAGTAGTGGGAGTCACTGAGAAAACAATCCTTTCTTTTCCATCTTCGTGTCCTAAGATTGTCTGCATGTTTTATACCCTATTAAAATCCTGTGCTGTACTTTGTGTCACAGCACGCAAGGATACACA
>CAAKHB010007837.1:255533-274547 GCA_901007665.1 Aeoliscus strigatus
AGACACACACACACACACACACACACACACACACACACACACACACACACACACACACACACACACACACACACACACACACACACACACCCTACAAAACAACAAGGAATGCTGTCCATTTGTTTACTGCCATAGCACACACAAACACAAACATATAGAGGAGACTTGTCAACATGTGGTGGGGCATTGTGTCTCTTTTGTGTTTAATTATTTAGTGTCATAGATAATAGATAGGGACATGCTCACCAGTCATGAGAAGGCTAAGGACATAACTAATGCATTATAAACACTGAATGTGCACACAGCGCCAACTGTACTAAAGTGTGACCTTATTTCAGCAGTGGAAAACACAAATGGTCCAATTTCACAGACGGGTCTGTTTTTTGTGGTAGTCATACATTATGGACAGGATGACATGGTGTACGGGGAAAAGACTGATTGTACATCTCCTGAAAACAGTCGTTTTTACTGTCTGTGATTTTTTTTTTGACACAGGTGTCTAATTCTGCATAGAGTATGCGAAGGAGAGAGACCAAAAGCGATATGAAATAAATGAATACATGAATAAAGTACTGCCCTCTGTAGAGCTATGTTGTCCTCGGCCTGAGAGCAACAGTGCCACAGCATGTAAGCAGGACCACTGTGACACATACTGGATCGCAGGGAGCAAGAGGTCACCAGGGAGCAAGGCCTGTGCGTGGATGATTGCACCTCACATGGCAGGCCGATGTGCCGAGGGAAGGGAAGCAAGGAGGGCGAGGCCTTGCCATTCTTCTACGTATCCCTTCCCCAGCTTCACTCGTTTCGCCTGCGCCACCATGATGATGCACCCTCACCACTGTTGCTGGGCATCTTGGCGACAAAGATCCAAAAGAGGATGAAGAGAAGGAGAAGGAGGCGGAGTCAAGATAGGAGAATGAAATGAGGGATGATGGGAAGCAAAAGACACAGATGTTACAGATTGGAGTAGAGCTGTGGTGACATGCTAAAAGTGGTTCCACAGACGTTGCAGGGAGGCCTGAGGGGCCAGGAGTGCCTGAGGTACGTGCTTAGGAAGAGGGGGGCACCACATCGCAGAAACAGCTCTCCCGTTCCTCCCTGGCTGGCTGTCTCTCTGTCTCTTCTGCCTCACTGCCCCCCTACACTCTGTCCCACTTTAGCCCAATGTCACTGGCAGAGCACGGGGGAGGGGACACAAAACAAAAGCTGAAGGAAAGTAAAAATGAACTGAAGAGTAGAGAAGCAGGACTTGAAGACAAAGAGGAAAGACTGCAGGGAGGATGATGATACGGAGCCCAGAGCGGCAAGTAGAGTCGCCGTTACATAGATTTTCTCTATTTTCCTGTCTCACAATCCCTTACCTGGGGAAATCTTCTGTCTTCTTGGCGTACAAACGTACCACACTCAGCATATGTTGAGTTACACATGCAGTCAAGCACAAATTTCCCATCACAAATACATGCGCTTGTACATGCGTGTATACACACATATCGTGGCTAGTCAGGCGAACCTTGATCCAGCCTCCCATAGCAGAGTGATGCGTGATTGTTCAATATGCTTACCAGGACGGCAGTACGACAATCCAAAACCACTGAGGGCAAACAGCACAATATACACCATATATACGCCTTCACTTTATTGTGTTTTGTTGAGTAACATACAATGGGTTCTGTCAATCATTATCCTTAAAAAAACAGTCAATGATCCAAGGAAGAAGTAGAGGTAGAAGAAGAAGGAGAAGATGAACCTTGACTCCACTTGCTGATCTGTGAATCTGATTGTCCTTTGCAGCAGAAGTCGAGACAAGATTTTCTGTTTGTTTTTGAAGTCATGATAAAATAATATCATCACAGTGTAAAACATAATACAGAATCCCGTCATGTAGCTGTGCATGAAAGAACCATGGCATCCTCCGGACCCCTCCCCCTTCTGTCAGTATATGGTCCTCAAGAGTGGGAGGTCTCATTAAGGACTGGCACAAACTAAGATGTTGCTGTTTGGCTGGAGGTGGCATTTGCCAAGGTCATTCAGTATGTCTCCATGTGCAGCCATGAGAGGAAACATGTTTTCATTTGGATGCAAGAGCTGCACAGACATTAGCTCTGGGTTTACATGCAGTATGCAGAGTAGAGGCCATCTTATGAGGCTGCCGAGCTGTCTGCCTGCAGTATAAAGAAGGGAAAGGCTTGCTGCTTGGTTTTAATGGGCCAGCAGCTGAATATCATCGTAATGAGAGAGAACGAGATCCGAATATGCAAAAGAGAGGTGGGAGGATGGGAAGGTAGACAGGGAAATCAGGTAAAGAGAGAAAAACAAGGAGGAGCTTCAGAAATGGAAAGAGGAGATGGTGGAAAAGTGAGTAATAACAAGAGACAAAAGATGGGTGAGAAATAAGAGAGAGAGACTTCCCCCTGCATCTCTGATTTGCTTGGGCAATATTCATCAGGGCAGCAGAGCGTATGGGAGGAATGGATATAGGGAGGCAGCAGTGACGGAGGAGGTATTTTCTGTTTCTAAGACCATTTGTTTGTATTAAGCTTCCCTGCCTGTTCTGTCCTGTGCTCTGCATGAGCATCTATTTGTTTACGTTCACTTTCAACAGCATGTCTACCATGCGATTGAGTGATGCAGTTACAATGTTCAGATATCTGTTCTTTAGTCTTTGGTATGTCACTCTGTCTTTGTACAAAATGACTTCCTGTCAACACGTTTGAGGGTATATCGTGATTTAACGAAACATATATGTTTCGACACAGCCGACACTTCCGCCTCTTATTTTTCCTACAGTTTCATCTAGCCAGAATTATTGTTGATGGTTTTTTTCCTCTTCGATGCTGCTGTGTTTATGATATAAATGATATTTGGGCGCATTCAGCAGCATCATAGATGGTTGGGAACGCATTTCACATACTTAACCTCAAATGAATTTTTAATTTGAGATTAATTGTGGTTTGTTGGCCTTGGCAGAGCTCTCCATGTGCATTTCTTGTTTAAATTCAGTTTTTGAAAGTTCCTGTACCATCATCAGTAATGTCAAAAACCTTGAAGACTAAACAAAGACCATCAACGTCTGTTGTTAACGAATCAGTGGGATATGTTGTGTTGAGGTAAATGTTCTGTCAATAATGAACACAAAAATGTACATTCATATTTATCCACACTGTCACAGTCTATGGTGAACTGCTGAAATAGTTCACTCGTGCACAAATCATATTATTTCACCACTGAATATACTCTTTAGTCCTGTTTGACTATTTGCCACAAACACTAAACTACTCAAACATTTTTAGGAGAGAATTTTGCCCATTTAAAACCCATTAAAAGAAAATATTAAGATGCGGGAATCTAGTAGAAGAAGGTGGAGGAGACTGAAGAAAGCAGGGTGGAATACAGGAGTGCAAGGGAGGGGGAGGGAAGCAGATGAGAGGGAATGTGACAGAGTGGTGACAGAGGGAGAGAGTGGAGCGCTGTGTGTGTCAGGACTGTGTGTGTCTCTGTGCTCGTGTCCCCAGGCGCTGGCAAACATTAGCTGCATTAAGTGAGCTGACAGGTCCCTCCCTATTACCATGACTGGTGGCTGGGCGAGCGTTACAGATATACATCCCCTTCCCACATCATGACATTTCAACACGATGGACAATTAAATAATGACCCAAAGTAAGAAGAAAACTGCTTTAATTGTACTTGTTTAAATTTCCCATGATGGGCAGAAAAACACACACCATAAATCATACACAATGACAGCGCTGCACTGCCTCTCATACCAATGTGTTCCTTTTTATATACAGTTGGTGTGCCCTGTGCATGTGTACACAGTGAATTATGTGGAGTGTATCATGCCCTTTCTGTTTAAATATTGATTGTTGTCTTGTCTGGGGTTCAGGGTTAAAGACCATCTGCTACCTCCACTGCTCAATTATTCAGTCATACCATCAACAGACCCCTCTACCCCAACACACACACAAACATCTGCACACAGGAATTAGTCCCTGAGGTCACATTTCTAATGGTATGTATAGTGCACTATGCAAAGTGTCTGAGTTATCTCACCCCCCCCCCCCCACACACGCACACACACACTGCTTCTGATGCAGTCTCGTTCATCATATTGTCACTGCACACACAAATGGGTGCAACACTGTCCATTACATGTACACACCGTAGCAGCAGGAGCTCAACCCATGACACTGATGGCGGAGGCTGAGAGTTCACAGTATGTTGAGGACAACTCTTGTGACCTGAACAAGAGCACTGATAACAGTGAGGATCTGTTGTAGAAGGAAGTCCTAAGGATAGAGGAAGTAGTGCAAGAGAGCTAAATAGTTACAGACGACAAGTATGTGTGGGGGTAAAGAAGAGGGAAAGCAGTGAAGGACAGCAGAGGCAGGAGAGGTTCTTGACCTCTGGCTATCGTTATAGTAAAGGGTCTCTGCACTGCAGCCTCTGAGTGTGCATGTATTTCCGCTAGTGTGTTTGTGTGTAATCTCCCCAGGCAGATCCCTCTTTAACCAAAGCAGGGAAGAATAGAGAAGAAAGGGAAAAGCCATCTTTATCCAAATCCAATTGCAGCTGGAAGGAGAGAGTGCAGCAAGGGTGGTGGAGGGGCAGAGCGGGGCAGGAGGAGAAGACGTGTAATTTGTCTAAGGGATTACAAGATGTGCTGGCAGACCATGACTGTTGACTGCATATGTGTGTGTGTGTGTGTGTGTGTGTGTGTGTGTGTATGGGTGTCACGATTTAACCCTGGGAATTCAAAGCAAAACAACATCAGTGACGGTATTCTTGTAAGAAAACTGGAGCAGAAAATAAAGGATACTTCTCTACAGGCTAGCTCATTCCAGGTCAACATCAAACCCTCTGTGTCCATAATAAGCAGGGCATTGACCCTGAGGGCAGATGACTGGCCCTCTGTTTAACCTGAAGTCATTATGGCTTATAACTGTCTCTTTCAAAATTTTGCTTTGGCTTCATGACTTTAGGGGTTCCATAGAGTAAGCTGGGTCCAAGACGGTACCCCTTAAACTTACCGATGGTCACAGTCTGTTTCTGACTCCCAGCCAGAGAATGTTAAAGGCCTATTGGGCCAGTTATGGTGTCCAGATAATGTCAATGTTTACAACTTTAGCACAGAAACATCCCAGCGAAGTAGACAAATCTAGTTTATCTGATTATCTGCAAAATAGTTACACATGTTCTTGGTATCTCTCAATGAAACTAATTCAGCATCTAATTCATTGGGTGTACATGATTAAAGGTTGATACAATATTTGGAAGAACTGTCCGTATATTCATTCTGTCAGATTTAATTTAAAATAAGGTTTATAATCCTCAGAAATGGAGGATTCATTGGAGGACTTTTATTGCATTCATTTATTAGTTCATTTAATGCTGTATAGCTATGGTTTATCTCTTATAGTTGTTTATCATAGATGTAAAGAATTCACACAGATACTGAATATATTCTGATCGGGAAGTATTTACCTGCTTTTTGATCAAAGATGAAACGCAAACAATTTAAATCTAAGGAGGCTCAGAACAGAAAAACACACTTCATCCACCCTTCTTATCTTCTATGTTATCCTGTAAAGTGATCTTAGATGAGAGGCATGGGCTTTAGGCCAGAGGTTGGCTGCCCTGCCCTTTGATGTGATGTGACTGTGTGACACACTAGAACACAAATATCTGCCTGGAGCAGTGTAAGAGTTTAGGACAGTGGAGTGAGATAAGTGTCAGTGTGAAAATACATCAGTGTCTTTCTGTGTCTCTGTGAGTGACAGTGATAAAAGGCAGGCAGTTTCCTACACACACACACACACACACACACACACACACACACACACACACACACACACACACACACACACACACACACACACACACACACACACACACACACACACACACACTCACACACACACGTGCCCAAAGGCACTGTGCAGGAACAGTTGTTTTTCTGTGACACATAGCATACTCCGCACATCACATCAGATGCACAGCAGCTCTTTACCCAGAAACCTCTGGACCACAATGACACAGATACTGTCGCCTGCTCCACCAAATGCTGACACACTCTTCTAGGCATCTTATACTGTCAGGTTAAATTTACCACACGCACACTCACACAACTATAAGAACTATTGTGCTGCAGCATTCTCAGAGGAAAAGCAGTAAAATGGATGCACATCCTACAGTCGGATGGAAAAAATAAATATATAGGAGTACATAGTAGAAGACAGGGATATGGGCAGTAAAATAATAAATACATTTAGATGATTTAGATGGACTTTGTCATAGCGTTTATGTCACATTCATTTTATTGGTTGCATTGCAGTGCAGTGTTGTAAATCACTGAGCAGGACTGTTTTATGATAACTCGTACCTGATTTATTTTTGCATCTATTTGACACCATAAACAGATATTCCCATGGGATAGTTTTGTGAACCAATAATAATTAATCACAGGATTCAGTAAAAAAAAAAAAAGTGTCCCCAGGTAAGTAAGCTGGACTTTTTCCAAAAGTCAACATGGTTGAATAATCAGTAAACTGACTTTCTGTATCTCCTGTTGCTCAGGTAAACCCGTGCCTCTCTCTCAAAGCCACAGGTAGAGCAGAGATTTTGAGTGCTTTTCTATGTAGCCCCTCACCGCCTTTACTCCTTTCCCAGACATTAAGATTGAGGTGGGAGGAAACTCCAAGAGGGAACAACAGAGGGGAAAGTCAAAGAATGTAAGCCCCCACAGCAGCACTTAAAGTAAGTCTGCATTATTGATAAGGAGACAAAGCGAAACATTTATTTATCATTGAGGATGTGTAGAAGCTAAGCTGATCCCTGCAGAGCAGAGAGGAAAGAAGGAGAGAGACGAAAAAGGGAGCAAGGTAGGGTCAAGATGTGTGTTTGTGTGTGTGCCGGGGGGGGGGCGCGGGGGGGTATGGATGTCACGATTTAACCCTGGGAATTCGAAGCAAAACAACATCAGCGACGTTATTCTTGTAAGAAAACCGCGCAGACACACACAAGTCTACAACCGTCAAGTCTATGTAAGACTTATTGTGTGTTTCCTCTGGTCAGATGTCATTTATTCAGCTCAGGATCACTCCTTCAGCACAACCCAAAATATCTAACGTATGCTGCCATAATACCATGAAGACTCATTGTCACGAAACTGACTAGAACCACTGAAGCAGGTTGTAGCAGCCAACACAACATGTTTGTTCAAACTTAACAAGGGCACATGGGGATCAGCGCAGACGACTTCATAATGGCAATGCAATCTAATGTAATGAGACTGTATGATCCATGTCTTAACATTTCATTCATACAGAAACACAACAAACATGTTTGCTTCTAATTTAATGGAGGAGGTTTCAACTGATGAATGAACAATAGAGCTTGTAGTTAAGACAACTCTAACATGATTACACTGGTTGCCATAGTGATTAAGCTGTGTACGAGTGGATCACATTGTCACCTGCCCACTAGGAACCTTTCACTGCATGTCAGCTTGAGAATAATGTTTGCTTTAAATAATGCCCATTGTTCAGGCTGATGGATTTGTGAGCAGCTGACATGTGAACGTGGTTGAGCATGACTGCATGAATTGTGTAGTTTTATAGACATGACTATACATGCTGTGTGTGTTTGTGTGCCTGTGTGTATGCATGTTTGTGTGTATGGGAGGCCGTTTGGGGATAAGCACTCAATAACAGCCGACACTGAGCTGCCCTCTGCTCTCGCTCACACAAAGGACTATGATTATATTACTGTTTGATGGCCTGTCCAGCCCCCACCACCCCACCACCACCACCCGCCATCAAACCCTATACTGCCAAGCCCTCTCTGCACTCAACGGTTAAGATAATTACCACTATTGTGTGTAACACACATACTCAGAGTCCCATGCAAAGTGTGCCACGTGCTTGCCAGCTTCCCCATCTGTGCCTTTCGCACTCCCCTTTTTCTCAATCCCCTCTCCCCTTTTTGTTTTATTATGATGTCCTTTGTCATTCACTCTTTGGCAAAGTGATGGAAATCAACTACAGAGGGAGAGGCTTGGTAGACAAAAGATTTTTTACTACTCCAAGTTCAGGTCTTACACTTATTTATTCATTTATTTATTTAAAACTGATTAATTCACAACAATACTTACATATTCCTTAATATCATTACTATCAAACAAGAGTTTGCAGATTTTCCTACCCCATAGTTTTTTTGAGAAAAGACATTCACCATAAGAGTATTGGGAGGAAGACACTACTCTGGTGTCCCCTTTCTTGCTGTCTTTCTTTCTTCATATTCCTCCTCCTCCGCTTAAACTTTAATGTGTTTTCCCACTCAAGTACTCAGGAAAACTCCTCAAAAATGGCTTTGGTTGCAGAAACACCAGAGTGGTTGTAGTGTGGCTTCTGTGTGTGGCAGTATTGTGAAAGAAGGAGATTTAAGTGGTTAGTGGCTGTGTATGTGTGTGTGTGTGTTGGAGGTGGTGGTCACAATATGATGTTGAAGTAGTGTTTACATGAACACATAGCGACACCAGAGAGAAATGTAGCCATCAATACTAAAACCACTTTCAACATTTTCCCATCTGCCTTTTCTGAAGCCTCTCTCCAGTGTTTTCCTGCAGCAACCAACCTGAAAGCACACACACACACGCACGCACACACAAACTCCCTGTCTGTGTTGAAGTTTGAGGTGACCACCTTGAGAGTGTGTAATTGTTTAATAGCCAGGGAGCTTCTATGTCTACCCTAGAGTCCTTTGCACGCTGAAGATCGATCATATACTGCCACTGCCGGTGACAACTTTGAAGACACAGACGGGCAAAGAGGCTAGAAGTGTGTGCTGCTAGAGAGATGGACAGAGCCAGTTAAAGGTAAAGAGAGAGTGAGAGAGAGGAAAGATGAGTACCTCCCTTGGCTGCTGCCATGTGGCTTTAGCCATCTGTTGGCAGAGCCTAAATTAATTAGCTCCTCTCATTACTAGTTTTCAAGTAGCAAGTAGGCCTGCAGTATGAACCAGACACTGTGCTCTCTACTGTCACTCTCTCTTCAGTTTTTCAAACTGGGAGAAATGATGCTTCCTTGTAAAGCCAAAAAAAAAAAAAAAATCTAAGAGCCCACTTTGTTGAGCTCTATTCCATCCAATGCTTAAGTAGGGGTAAAAATATCCTGCTTAGAAATAAACAATCCAACAACCAGAAGATCTGAGATGTGTGTGACTCTGACTGTGTGTGGGTAGTTGATGTTCTCAATCCCAAACTTAGGCCTGTAACAGAAATGAAGGATGTGAGATTTAGTGCTGTAACATCGTGTACAACTCTGGGTTCAGTGTCACAAAGGGTGCTTCACCATGGTGTGAGGAGCAGTTTATGCTTTGACTCCTCAGAATGGTGGAGGATCCAACATTCAGAGGTTGGGGAAAAACACAACGTGAGATTGCATTTTTTAGGATTTGTCAAGGCATCCAGGTGTATTAGGAACTTTGGACCTATATACCTGTATAGCTCAGGCCTGAGGCTTTTCAAAGTCCAGTAGCCTGCAGACCACTGCTCAATAAAGACTGTCCACATCTCTTGTTCGCTTGTGAAAAGTTAAATGTTCGTTTTATGCTGTTTGTGCAATATGGCCGGTAATTTGACACCCTGGAAGCCCACAATTTTTGCTGTTCCAATGTATTGTAATATGAAATGACATATGAAACGTTTAATGACACATCCTCAAAATCAGCTTTAAGCCCACAACCAGAAACGTCTCACTGCCAGACACACAGACACCCTCTCCTTTCTTTCTTGCCCTCTTATCCCACTTTCCCCTCTCATCCTTGGGGAGTGCTCTGTGCCACCACAGCAATGACAGATGGGGCTCAACATCAACCAGAGAGAGAGAGAGAGAGAGAGAGAGAATAGTGGTAGGTTGCATTCATTATTTACCTCACTTGGTATTGGAATATTAATGCTAAAAGCAATCGGGCAACCCTTCATTAAATTAACTGGATATGTAGGGAAAGAGGGGAGAGAATGAGATGGAAAGATGGGTGGAGGGGCGAGGAAGGCTGAGGCAGTGTGGTAGGAGAGAGGAGCACACTCTGTTAAATGGGCCCTAAAATTAGTGAAGCAAAAACACCTCCATTAAGAAAGCTTGCACTCGTTCTTTCTGCCATTCTGTTCTCTTCTCTCCTCTTTTCTGCTCTCTCCCTTCTTTTAAACACCTCTTTTCTCTTATATACACACAAAAATCACTGCTTTACCCACAAGTGCCAGCTCCAAACCTCTTTCAGAAATATACATTTCTGTGCTGTCCCTCTTAAGTGCCTGTTCAAAATTTAAACATGCTTATGGTGGCAGAATGTGTCTTCGGTCCCCATGTGCATCTCTCTGGAGAGCACTCCTCTGTGTGTGTGTGTGTGTGTGTGTGTATCTCTCTCTCTCAATCTCTCTCTAGCGCTCTCTCCTCAGCAACTACTCCCTCTGTATACTTACTTTGGTGTCCTTTATCTTCCTTTCATCACTTTGTCTTTCCCTTCCACTTCCTTTTTTTCCCTCTTTCTCTCACAGTCTCCCACTTAATCTCCTACTTGTCAGCAATGCCTAGTATTATAATCACATGTACAAATGTGTACACAGGCCGCTAATGCAAGCATAAATGTAAAAGGACACACACACACAGATGGGGAGAGACAGACAGAGATAGGCAGGATGGTTATCTCCTGCACAGCAACACATTGCGTATATGCAGAGCCACTCTCCCTATTAGTGGAATGCTGCTACGCACTGTTGACTTCTGGAGAGAAAACATACAGCGATGTCCATTGCTTATCAGCCAATGCAAACAATTACCGACCCATCCACCTGCCACTTGGCCCTACACACCATGCATTTTAGTGATAGGTAGGTCGTGTCAATATTCTGAAATAAAAGGTTCATGGCGACATCGAAACCATTATTATGATTTTAAAAAAAGTAAAAGTAGGTACGTTTGAAGCCTGAATAGAAAAGAAAAAAAATGAAATCTCGTCTCTCTAAAGTTTGTTCCTGTTTCCATATCAGATACTTATAATTTTCCAGCACCTATTCCAGATGTGCCCTAGGATGTGACCTAGGAGTTATTCCACATACATCAACATTCATTCACCAATCCAACCATCATTCGCTACACCCATTAAATGAGCACAAGTAATTTAACATCACCATACATTCTTGGCACTTTAGATAAAATGGCTACAGTGATTATATTATTATTACATTCAAGCTTTGAAAATTATAAAAAAGTGTCATGAAGATGGGATTGACAGTTTTTAGCCAGTGCCGATGCAGTTAAATACCTGGGTCAGACCCAGTATAGGTCATTTCTACAGCTGCCCCAGTTCAAGATCTAGACATTTCTTGGCATGATGTAATGGATGAACTAATAATACACATAAGTACATTTCCACACACCCCGAATATGGCTCAACACAAACTTTTGGAACGTGTAGGTGTTTTTTTTAATACATACATTCACCTGCGTATTTATGTCCTGCTGTTACTGCGTCTCAGTGCTTTGTGGAGTGGATGGTTTCAGGTATGATATACTTGCTTCAATTAATAGTTATAGAGTTTAATATGTATTACACAAATTCTCTTGCCATGTGAGATAAGATATATATTTGATGTTGTTTGTTTTTTAATCTCCCGTGTGCCATTGTTTACGGCCCAAAGCCGTATTAATATTAATAGCGACGTAGTACCTTGGGTTATTTAGCAGATATATAATAAAGCAGGTTCAATATTTCCAGCCACAAATTATTCATGCTTAGTTCTTTGAACAGGAGATTGTAACAGGGAAGATCATGCTTCATAATTCAAAGTCATTTTGAAGTTGCGGTGGTCTGGAAAAGATCAGATCCTGCTCAGTGGGATTTGACTCGTCTGTTAAACACCGGATAGATGATCACTCCATGAAACGGTCCTTTGTACTACTTTAACGTTGCCGATTCAAACTATTTATTTGTGCCAGCTCTTTGCGGCTATTAAAACTATTATAAATACGCAGGTGAATATACGTGTTGCAAAATACGTCCACCTACATATTGCAAAAACATTCATCTACACGTTGCAAACGTTTGTGTTGAATGACATTTGGGGTTTGTACAAATGTACCGATGGAACAATTCATTCTGGCGACTGGGTCTAGATAATGTGATGCAGTCACAGTCTGTGTGAACTGTGTTCGCTTTCTGAGTCTGTCCAGTGGTTTGGTACCACTATTGGCACAGAGTGGATGGCTGGTTTGTTGTTCAGTGTTTGTCTGAATACGTCAAAATGAAGGGGGCACGAGGAAAAGAGGGAACTGGGGGTAGGGGGGCATGGAATGAATACCCATCTGTTTTCCCCTCAACAGACATAAACACTTGTCACTTGTCAGCCTGCAAGAAAAGGACGCACTGTTTATGCAGAGCAGAGGAGAGAGCGACACACACGGATGCACAAATAGCAAGTCTAGATATGGGTGCTGAGGGGAAGCTCAAAGAGGGTGACAAGCCAAAGAAGTCAGAATATGTGTCTGAATTTCTGTCAATGTGCGAGAAACCTGATATATGGCCCTTTGTTTGTATGTCTGTTGGTCGCTAGTATGTTCACAGCAGCAGGCAAACATTTCAAATTACCTTTATCTCCAATATTACATCAGAAAAAGCTGAAGCACTTTACTGCTATACTGTATTACTTCCAGGAACATGTAAGAACATATTTTTTAAAAGCTGTGTCACAATCTTTTGAGACCAACCAACCTGAAGTGAAAATCTGTAACAGGTTAAAACCATCCATATACACCTTAAAGGGGGGAAAAAATCACCACAAGAAAAAACAGTGCCAAGCCAAATCTGGTTCGGACTTATAGTGTGTGTTTTGCTGTGTGCTGAACTGCTCCTAATGTGTTAAGGGTAGTAAGTAAGAAAGAGGACATTGTAGAGAGGCTGAATCTGACATATATTGCATGTTCAATGCAGCTGCAGCGATGGAAAGCTTTACCGCAAGCACTCAGCTGTCAATCTATGCTTGTTCACAAGAGCTTTGTCCATAACAGTGTGTGAGGGGTGTGTGTGTGTGTGTGTGCACATGTAAATGACTCCAGAGAGAATGCATCAAAGCTGCAATGAAATTCAACTGAAATGTATATGAGATCTAAATTAAATTCTTTTTTTTCCTTTATACCATCCCTTCCTGGACTCGTCTCCCCCACATTTGTCTTCTGGAAACCTTAGTCAGCTAAGCTGAGATGCATAGGGATTTTCTCTTTTCTCTCTCTCGCTCTCTCTCTCTCACTGACATTGTCAGTGAAACAGCAGTGGAACGTATATATGAATACAACTAATATCAGCTTTCATTTTCTTTTTCTTGTTTCCTTATTTGTGTATGACATTATGAATAGAATGGGCGTGGTTGTCATTCAGCCTGCAGTGGGAGAGGTAAGGCAGGGCTGGCAGAAGTTATGGCAGGTGTGTGAAACGGGTGGTGGACATAGTGGAAAGAGAAAGAGGGGGCTCTGGGAGTTCTGACCAGTCAAAGGTCAGGTAACTGGGGGAGGTTTATTGCTCAAAAGATTGTTACATTTAAAGTGAACGTACAAAATCTTGGTAAATTCACATTCAGCCAGGAACTTTAATGTACAGTGATTTGACTACAGTTGTGATTGTTGTGATTGTTCACGGTGGACTCAGCTACGGAAGCGTGACGCAGAACGTGTGTGCATGTACCTGCACCCCATTGTCCATATGTGTGTGTGCATGACTGTAAGGATCCCTGCATTATCATACATTTGCAATTTGAATATAGTAACTCAGTTAGTAATACTTACTATTCTTAAAAGCTCATAAAATCTGTTAATTCATTTAATTGTTTTTTACATTGTGCATTGCATGATTTCTTTGTTAAATGTGTACACATTGCATGTTTACTATTAATCTTTTTTGATGTGTCTCACATGGCGGATCTAGTACCTTGGTAAAACTTGAAAATATGTCAGTAAACCATACGAATGCCAAGACTGTTCCTAAGTTTTCCTTTGTAGTTTATTTTAGACAGAACCATATCCACCAGTGCACCATCAGTACTATATATCCAGCAGCAACATAGCACCACGCACATTGGACTGGAATTAATTAAGATTTTTGTTTTAGATGCTCACATGCTCAACAGAACGACTGAGATTCACTGACAGAATGAAATGAAAAAAACAAATGATAATAATATAAAGGACATGAAGAACTGAGTAAAATGAGAAATTTAGTAGATAAAAAGGAACAAGTATGAGTGTATGTATGAGGTACAAACAGAATTTTCAGTGAAACAGTGAAATAAACACAAGACTTACTGTGCCCAGGTTATTGTAAAACAATGGCTGTGCACATGAACAAAGGATTTTTCAAATTCTCAAAAATTTTGAAGAGAATTAGCACTTCAGTTAACATTCATTTGAAGAGCAAAATTATCATTGCATATTGAACTCTGCTGAGTTCTAGGAACTGTGTGTGTTTGTGTGTGTGTGTGTGTGTGTGTGTGTGTGTGTGTGTGTGTGTCCTGATATCCAAGCGCATGTCTTCAGAGAGTCCTCAGGCTACCCTATATATCCCAGAAAGCCCATTGATTAGCTATTAATGAAGCATAGAGATGCTATTGCTCACAGGAGAGGTCAGTGAGGGCTCACACAAACACATCCACAGAGACACACACAGGAACCTCAGTTGCCAGAATTTTACCTGTTTACATACAGTATAATGTATAAGTATAATGTAATAAATGTATGTTACATGCTTGACTGATTTTGCTCCCTGGGTAGGCCACATGATGCCAGTCGATTGAAAATGTAGTCACACTACAGGACAAATGGACACCAGAGAGATTGTTCCACAAGCTTTGTGTCCGCTCCACTGCAGGCTGCATGTCAGAGCTGTCTTGGCTGTCTCCACTTTGTCTTATTCGCAAATCTATGAATCCTTTAAATGGGACAAATGAGAAAACCTGAGTTACAGCAGGAATAGGGGGTACAGTGGACAAATCACTCCAGTGAGACAGATGTGTCAGGTAAAACACGTTTGCACGACTCATTCTGCTTTGTTTGCTGGAGATTTCATCTGTTTATTACAGGTTCCTCACCTGACTGACTTCCACCTCCCCTTCTCTACCTCTCCAGCGGCGCATCCTCCTCCCCGTCTCCTTCCCCCTGCATGTACATCTTCAGGTCATGGGTCATTAAGCCAGCTCCAGAGGGGATGTGTTGGAACAGGGTATCTCTCATATTACCCTGCCCCCAGCACACCGAAATTCAAATACACAAACACACATGCATGACTATACACATACACACTTACACTCACATTCATACATCCAGGGCTGTATTTTTTCATTTATATATGACAGCAGGCTGCTCCTGAAAATAGACCAAGCTTTCCACTCCACAGCAATTTGACATCCTTCTAACTTCTGCCATCTTCAATTCTGGATGAAGAAAAAAAGTAGCAAAAAGAAAGAATGATTATGAAGTATTAGGCAGCTTTGTTTTTCATCGTGTACACAAAACAGATGTGTATCTATGATTATCCTATTTTGCAGATAATCAAATGAATTCAAAGAACAAAAACAATATTAACAGTGTGTTACATAAGGATATGTGTCATTCAGAGCTCTGGAATGCAGTTGCACATGTAAACGCCATCAGAATAAAGCAAATGGTCGCTCACCTATTGAGAGAACCCCCCTGTGCTCACACACACACCCCCACACGCACACGCACACGTATCCACTATGGTTCTTGTGGGCTGACAGACATTAGACTTCAGAGGGATAATTAAAATAACACATCCACCATATTCTTCATTATGAGCGTCTTCACTTGCTTGCTGTGCCTCCTCGCTGACACCACCGTCCTCCTCCAACCCCTGACACACACTCTTACCCCACCCTACGAGTGACGTGGTGGTTTTAGGCAAGTCATGAGCCCCATTAGTGATGGCCTCAAGTACAGAGCTGATTGCCCAAATCTTGTATTTCTTCTCTAATTAGTTCCTAAGGCTTAAGCAGGAGGAGGAGGAGGAAGAAGGCGGCAGTGATCGTTGAGGCACAGCATCAGAGGAGGGTGTTGGCTAGGGGACTGTGGTGGGTGATGAGTAATTCTCTGACGTCGGTTCTGCATTTGGCAAAATATCTGACAGTGAATTTTCTTGTTAGGGGCACATACACATTCTGGTGAGTCTATGCAAAGGGGTTTACTGTAAGGATGAAGAATACATCAGTTCAATCTTAAAAAAAAACAAATGTACAGCTACATCCCAGACAGTAGAGTAATGACCTGATGCACAGAAATGTGACTATAGGGTATAAAATTAAAAACATGATGCCCGGCATGCGTGAAACAAACCGAAAAGCAGAAAAATACACTCGCATACGTTTGTGCGCACCTTGGCTGGGTGCAGTTAATGAATAACTAACTAGCAGAGAGGAAAGGGAGCCATCTTCTCTGAGTAAGGCCAAATGAATTCACCGAAGCACTATGCAAATGTTCCCTGGGCTAACGAGACTGCCTGCATGATTGGAGTGGCATTGAAATTCTCCTCGTGCACAGTCCTCTCTCACTTTCTCCCTCCCTCCTTCCATCTCTCCCACCATTTCAATCTCCACACAGAGCAGAAAATCTATCTATCTATGTATCTATCCATCTATGTATCTATCCATCCATCCATCCACCACTATATCTTTCGGTCTATTGGTCTCTGTGTATCCTGAAAGCTACAAATTATTATTACAAATTCACCCAGATACACACTGTGACCCTATATTTTTGTAAATCTCTCTCTCTCTCTCTCTCTTTCTCTCTCTCACACACACGCACACACACACACAGTCACACACAAAGAGTCGGCTCAAACAGAGCGCACTCAGAGTCACTCTGCACCTGTTCTCTTTGTAAAACATCCAAACACGAGTGCTGAATAAATAACCCACCTAACACGCATCATTGCCAGGTTCACACACACACACGCACACACACACACACACACACACATACACACCACAGCACATAATCATACATCAATAAATAAACACCACCCATTTCCCTTCCACAGTAACCGCTCACTGCCCTCTTCTCCACACTAGGTGCAAACTGCTACCATCCTAAAGACAAACACAGAGGCACACAGTGTTGTCATGGCTATTGGTCAAATAGCAGGGATAAATAAATAGAGACCTTCGCGAGGAGAACCCGACATGGAGGGGATAGGGTGGGAGCATTAAGCACTTGTCAGATGCATCTTTAATGACACAACACAGTGGCTTTAAAGCCCCTGACTTGCTCTTTCTCCCTGGGGTGCTGGGGACAGCAAGAACACTGAGAAAACACACCTTTCTCTTAGTCCATCTGCCTGTCTTCCTCATATACCTACTCGACTAATCCCATCATCCATCCTTCCAATGCCCACTTTTCCATCTCCATAATTTAGCATGCTATGCTTTTGTGCCACTTTGTCTTTCTTTTCTGCCTATTCTGACGTTTTTTGTGCCTATCTGTTGCTTTGTAACTTCCTCCCCCAATAAATGCCTCTAGAAAGAGAGCATGATGGGGGGGTTAAGTTAAAAAGAATGGATCGAGAGTACGGGGCCTCTGCAGAGCAGTCACAAAATGGAGACTGGGACAGAAGCAGCAGCAGCAGCTGTAATGACGGCCCAATTCACAATTCATAAAAAGTGCGTGCGTGCCCTGGAATCTCTGTTCATCATATCAACCAATCAATGTCAGTTAAGTGCATAATTTACTAGATCAATACATTTATCCCTCTCTGTCCTTCTCTTGCTGTTTTCTGTCACCCTCCATTTCTGTATATTAAGCACTCTATGAAGAACTTAATTGATTATGCATATGATTACATTATGAAATTTATATCCAGGCATGTACATTTTTTTAAATGTATTTGATAAGATCTCCTGCTGTTAGAGAATTGAACAATTAACTATTAATACACATTTGGTCTTTGTTTAATTTAAAGCATAATTCATTCATCTTCTCCCACTTGCTCCGGTCGCAGTTGTTCTGGAGCTGATTGCAGCTGTCAATAGGCAAAAGGCAGCTTACACCCTGGACAAGTCACCAGCTAATCGCGGGGTCACATGAAGGACAGACAACCATTCACAATCACACCTACGGGCAATTTAAAATGAGCAATTAGCTTCAGGATTTTTATGGAGGTGGGAGGAAGCCGGAGAACCTGGAGAGAACCCACACAGACATGGGGAGAGCATGCAAACTCCACACAGAAGGATCCCAGGCCAGGAAACAAATCATGGA
This sequence comes from Aeoliscus strigatus, assembly GCA_901007665.1. Taxonomy (NCBI): domain Eukaryota; kingdom Metazoa; phylum Chordata; class Actinopteri; order Syngnathiformes; family Centriscidae; genus Aeoliscus; species Aeoliscus strigatus. The sequence goes on from CAAKHB010007837.1 coordinate 273,848, forward strand.
CCTTCTCATTATGAAACGACAGTAACCACTAACACACACCACTGAACCACTGTGTCGCCAGCAAAATTTAATCTATAAATCTTCAGTATAAAAGAACATATTCCAATAATTAGAGAAGTGTTTGTGAAGTTCCCCTTAACTTCCAGGACACAAATAAGCATATGTAAAGATACAGTATGTTGAAAAAACCCACTATTTATTGCAGTAAGAAGGAAAGTAGCAGGAAAATGACAATAACATTGTGATATGAAAAACAACAAATAGTTGTTCATGTGACAGGAGTTGCTCATATCAAGTACTACAGCCTGAAATCAATAAATGAATCAATAAATGTGAAATACATATTGACAGGGAGGATTTATGTTTCTCAGAGACAATATATGTTGCCCAAACAGACAGGTGCATGCCTGTTTGTTTGAATGTGTCTATGAGTATGACAGAGCTGAGATGTCAGAATGCATTGATAAAAAAACATAACCTCTTTGGCGGAGGTAAAAATCAGGCAGAGATGCATCCTCACACCTTCCTCATTCCACCCGCAGGGTCGCACCCGTTACCATGGCAACCAGATAAAACTCACACTGTTTTATGCTCCAACTGGAGGAGGAGATGGATGCAAAGTGACACACACACACACACACACACACACACACACACACAGTCGGTCCCCTTCCATCCACCCCAAAATGTTCAGTTCCCC
>CAAKHB010007837.1:280476-291216 GCA_901007665.1 Aeoliscus strigatus
ATGTGTGTGTGTGTGTGTGTGTGTGTGTGTGTGTGTGTGTGTGTGTATATATATATATATATATATATATACTGTGTATATATATATATATATATATATGTATATATATATATATATATATATATATATATATATATATATATATATATATATATAGAGAGAGAGAGAGAGAGAGAGAGAGAGAGAGAATTTCTCTTAGGAGATATAAAAAAAAATACCTCTCTATCTACCATCTACACACAAACTGGGTTTTTTCAATTAAAGTCAAAAAGCCAAATATAATAAGTCAAAAAAGAAATATATCCTGAAACGAATATCTTAAAAACTGAATGTAATGCCACATCTAGTGTATCATATTTTCACATTTTATGAAACAGAATGTGTCTTTTATTGTTTTACTATTGTTATATAGTTTGGTTTGAAATGTGGTGGGTACAAGACGCTAACCCCCCACCCCCGATAAAATGTGGTGGGTACAAACATCTCTTGAACATGTAATATTGCTGATAGATGTTCTGGAAATCAACTAAATAAAAAACAAATACATTTTCTGGGAGCAAGAAGCCTACAGGATGTAACAAAATGCAGAACTCAGAACAAAATAAAGACACAAGAATGAATATAATTTGAATACATATTGGAGAGTAGAGAGTAGCACCATTATTTATTATTAACTTTTGGATACCAAAGTGAATGTCTTTGTAACGTAAATGCATTTAAATGTTATTTCAATTGTATTAAACTTTTATTAAAGGTAATTTAAAAATTTTGTTTTATTCACAAAAATGATAATAACATTTTTTTTTCACATTTAACTAAAATGTGTTGAAGGATGAGCAAAAACAACAAAGATTCACAAATAAATAGATTGGACAATGACAAAGCCAAACTGGGAAAGACGAAAACAAACATCCCGCGTTGTGACTTTCAGAAATGTAGAGCTATCCAAATAGATGTGTGTGCTATTATTGGAGTCCAATCAGCATATGTGGGTGAGAGTGAGAACCAGGCTGATGGGAGATGTGACGAGAAGGGAGAGGAGAACGATATTAACAGTGAAGTGGAGTGGGGGTGGGGCAGTTTTCTGGGGGTGCCATACTGTGAGCTGTCATCACTCCGTTGCACCACCTGAGACAGGCTCTGCCACACCCGAGCCCAAACGCCTCACGTCAGCCATGGCAACTGCAGCGGTGTGTGTGTGTGTGTGTGTGTGTGTGTGTGAGTGCTTGGAAGCGAGCGAGGTAATGAGGTGGACACATATGCACGTGAACCCTGGTTATGGAGCTGTGGAGTAGTGGTTGCCTCAGCATTTAATTGATTAATTGTTGTAATTATTTGTGAGGGAAGGTCATTGTACACTCAGGGTGGGTAGAAGGTCATCCTCACACCGGAGGGACTGCCCCCTCTAGGGACCAGGGAGGCCATATGTGTGTGTGTGTGTGTGTGTGTGTGTGTGTGTGTGTGTGTGTGTGTGTGTGTGTGTGTGTGTGTGTGTGTGTGTGTGTGTGTGTGGGTGCGTGTGTGTGTGTGTGTGTGTGTGTGTGTGTGTGTGTGTGTGTGTGTGTGTGTGTGTGTGTGTGTGTTGTTCAAAGATTTCTGCAGCATTTTGCAGAAGAAGAAAACAGATCAATATAGGCAAAATGTCCATCTGACCATTAGTACTACCACAAATTTTCCCCATGATTTTCATCACATCTTTTCATGTGTGTAGTTGACTCTCCAAAAATTATTCCTGCCAAACACCCTGACAAAGAGCTGGCAATGAAACACCAAGAGGCAGCTTGATGAAAATGGCTCTCTGTGTGTGTATCTGTGTGTTTGTGTATGTGTGTGTAGTTAGGGGACTTTCCAGTCCATGGACAGATGGAGAGACTGGGAGACAGGAGGCCTGCTGGCAGGAGTTACACACAGGCTGGTGTGCATGTAAGTGTGTGTCTGGTGTCTGAGTGGGTGCGTGCATGTGCATATGCAGTGAGTGAGTGTGTGTATGCATGTGTGTGTGTGTGTGTGTGTGTTGTACATCTATACACTCAGTGTGAACCATATTAAGTTACACACGTGTTTATGGCGTGCATGTATGTGAGAAAGAGAAGTAACACCTTTCCTCAGTGTGTTCAGCAGCACTCTCCAGCTTTGACCTTGGCAGAAAGTGCGGTCAGGTCAGCAGACCTACTGTCTTTGCGGCAGTGTGGCTGTTTTTTGCTGGCTTTACAGGGTCAAGATACGGCATTTTGGTACACTTTGCCAACTAAGCCAAGGTTGTTGGCATCGGGTACTAATATACAACCCAGCTGGGTTTTAGCTATAATGGTGTTACAAATATTTCACTTCAGAGCCAGAGAGTCAATATCAATGTCGATTGTCATTATTATTATTATTATTATTATTACTACTATTATAATAATAATTATTGTTGTTGTTATAATTGTTGTTATTACTATTATTGTTGTTGTTGTTCTTGTTGTTGTTGTTGTAATTAGTCTAATTTATAGTAAACACACTATTACAATATCTTTTTAGACATTTTATGGTATTAATTTTGTAAATTTTATTCAACCCAGTTGTCAGAACCAATCATTCCATAACAATGTGTCTGCAAACCACAAATATTGTTCAAGTCAAACTTATGCAAGTACATGCATGTACTGTGCACTACTTTATAGTTGACAATTCAAACAAGTATTTATTTTTGCCAGCCTTTGCCATGAACATAACGTCACCCTGCCACAAGAGAAAATGGTCAATGGTCACTGCAAGCTACATGTTTTCAGTACACCTTTACCTTCAGCTTCAGTACACCTATAAACTGTTTTCCCCACTGCTACAGGAGATAGTGCTACGGTGAGATGATTCAGCGAGTTGTAACATGTTTATAGTTTATAAAGTACGACTACTACTAATAATAATCAGTTTGCTATCTGGGCTGTTGTTCTGGGGCTACTTAGCTTGGTGGTCAGCAAGGTTCTTTTTGGCGGATAAGTGGTCCTTGGTCTGAAACAATTTGAGAAACACTGTACTAAATAACCCAGGACACTATGTCACTATTACACTATGTCACTGTTACACTACCACTGGATTGAACTGGGTTGAAAATGGGCTGTATGTTTGGTGTATATTTCAAATATACTGTACATCAAAGTGGATTTAGCCTTTTAGGCAGTTCCTCATCAATCACCAGGCAGCAAGAGATGTATTTCCCACATTTATCTAATGAGTGTCCAGCTTTGCTGCTGTGCTGTTGCAAAGCTATTCTAAACTGTCTCATGGAAGAACATTAAACCTTCTGCACTGCAACAGGTTTTAATTCAGTGTACAGGAATACGTGAGAAGCACATTGTCCAAATGCGATCAAGCTGGTTTCTGCATGAACTAGTCATAGAGCTGAGTGTTTTGTTATCACGCACTTGTAGTAAATAAAATATCTAACACTACATGTGGTGTTACAATAAAAAGATTTTTACAATCTGCTTCTTTAAGAATGTTTCTCCCTCTCCATTCTCAATAGTACAGAGGTGCTCAGGGCCAGTGTATAGGTGGTATACAGCTGTGCAGAGAGCATTTTATTCATTTTTGAAAGAAAGGTTCATGTCAAACACGGAATGTTTTGCACACATCAGTCATGTAAAATGAGAATGTGAAGAGGGAAAACTCATCTGCTCACCTGCTTTGACGTGAATGCTGGGGCTTCGAATCTTGCCGGCCTGGTTCTCAGCAGTGCAGAAGTACTCATTGTCATGAATAATGCTGTTATAGGCGGAGGGTGAGAAGGGGTAGAGCTGGAGGGTGCCGTTGGCATGCACATGGCGGATATGGGGAACGTCGTAAATATCGTCTCCGGCAGCCAGGTACCAGCGCAGGACGGCATGGGGGGCGCCGCCCGCAGGGCAGGGCAGGGACACCCCCACCGAGCTGGAGAAGGTCACCCGCTGCAGGGAGGCGTTCACAAAGTACAGCCGTGTAGAGACAACATCCTCACTGTTGACTGTTAGGAAGAGAGAAATAGATACAGTTGATTAATTGGTTGTGTCGGACAGAGGGAGAATTTTGTATTCTACGAAGAACTTCTCGCTTATTGCAGACAACACTGTAAATGTCAACTATAGTTCAAATAATGTTTTTCCTCAGTTTCTTGACAGAATCATTAAAAATGTAGAAAAAGTATGTCCAATAATTTTATTTTCCACTCAAGTAAAGTAAATGGTTAAGAGTTTATAATAAGCCAGTGTAAAACAAGCATAACTACAATATTGTATCTACACCTACACAATTTTATCCAAACACACAAGGGACATTTAGGTCACCTCTACCCAAACAACTTCACCCTCGTGCCAAGCTGCAGCCATCAATCTCATCACATATTCATAACCCTAAATCTCTCATCTAAAATACAGTGTATCCAGGAGGCCCTCTGGAAATCTGCCCCTTTACTCCCTTTCATGCCCTACAACAGGCGTCACACAACTACTATTGGTAGAAGGGCCAGACACTATGGGGCAGCCGGTGGGGGGGGCAGACTTTATATGTATATTTATATCTATATATCGATATACATATAATGGTTGGTATAAACGTTTTCTTTCAAAATTGATGGAATTTTTAGCCATTATTGTCAAGCTCCCAGAACCTATAATGGAGTCAGACAGAGATCTCTGGCCTTGATATTTGTGGTGCTGTAACTTTGTCTTAATGTAAACAGGCCATGACAGTCATAAAAGCTATCACTTCCACTATCTAATGAGAACAGAAAGATCAACTCTTGAATGGACCAAATGGTCAATATTATGTATTATCATCTGAGTTATTTCGGGGTCTGCTTTAAGATTAACTTTTAATTAAAAAAAAATATTTCTGAAATACCACAACACAGCTGCCTGTCAGTCAACATCCAGGGTGAATGTGTTGGGAAACACATGTAAATTATTGAACAAACTGACTGTTGCACTTTCTGCTGTGTTTGTCAGTGAAGCTCTGATTGCATCCCTCTCATGTTTTTCTCGTGATCTCATCAGTCATCCACGAAGACAAAATATTCGCATGGTGGCAGCACAGCTGAGGTGTGCACAAGGCTCCTTTGCTGAAGTTGGCTTTGGCCTAATGCTGTAGTGATACAGATGATGTTGCCAGACAAGCTGTCCTGTGAGAGACAGACCACCATCTATTCTCTTGCTCAAAATGCCCTCTTCCAGTCTTTTAAGAACACTGTGTTTCTGTGTGTGTTTACTGGGATTGGGGGATTATGGAAGGAGCGTTGCGGTGGTGGTGGGGTGTGTCGGGGAGAGCAAAGAAGTGCTGAGCTCAGCTTGGCTGGAGGCCAGGGGAAGACACGGTGCCCCGAGCCAGAGAATTTTCTTCTCAGACAATGATACTTAATTAATCCCTTTTCCTGGATTGTGTCAACAATGCCTGGATTAGCCCTATCACTTTAATTCTCACTGATGGTGGTGGTGGGGGGTAAGAGAAGCTAATGGGGAAAGAATCAGATGTCGTTTAAGCTCTTGTTTCTATGGATCCTCAACATCAATGGATATCATTAGTAGCAAGCTATAGAATAAAAGACAGAGGCCTAATGACTGTCATTAACACAAGGCAAGATGACATAGATGATGGCTGACATAAAAGACATTTGTAGACAGTTCTAGATGGGTTGTGTCCAGCTGAACATGGAATTACATGTTATTAATAAAGATCCATGAATGGATGCGTGGCTCACATGTGCAAAGTAAAATGTGGGGATTAGGGATAAAGGCTGAAGGGACATAAGGTGATTTTTCACTCTTCCTTTATTGTGACACCACTCCCTCTATTTTTCATCCTCTTTTTGTTATCATTTCTGATCCTCCACCTTTCTTTCTCACTTCCCAAACAGACCTTCGAATCACAACGACACACAAGTCTACTGTCTTTTCCTGCCACACCACAGATAGGCAGTGTGATTGGACTTTGTATGCCAGACGCAGAGTTAAGCCCACGTAATCTCCTTTCACATTTAACACACACACAGTCTATCCACTCTGTAATCGCACTGATGTGGGAGGGCCGATGTTTGATTTCCCTGATTCTCTTTCACGCGTGTGGGTGTGGAGCAGAGGGGAAGGGTAACAACGTCTACAGGACATGGGTGACTGGTCGAGGTGAGTTGCTCAGGTGCAAAGATGTTTGGAGGCAAAAGAGATTTGTGTCTAATCGTGCGTCTGTGTGTGATTAAATCAGAGGTTTGTGTCAAATCCTTGCCTCAGTTCTTGATGTCAGACTCAGCAAAGCACAGTGATTGATGCTTGGATGCATGAAGCGCAGGTGTGAATAAGTGATGTTGAGGAGCTTGAGCACTGTCTTCTGCCTATAACCAAAACTGGAGCAGATCCTCTGTGCTCATAAAACTGAATTCTAGGTCAAGTTCAATCAGCCCACCATTTGCATCCAAGTCGTTCACTCTCACAGGCACCCAGGGTCACCGAGCTGCATGATCAGCACCACGGAGAGTGCCACAGCATACTTGTCAATGAGGAACAGGCGCTGAAGTGTTACTACACCAAGAAATTATGGAGAAAACTATTAACAGAGGACACTACAGTGACCTGCTTCCTGTTGGATTTTTAGAGACTGAATTGTTTTCTGATAAAAAAAGAAAAAAAAAAACACCATACTCCAGCTATGAAAGCCTACACGCAAGTGTCGCCACTTCCATTATCTATATATAGACGTCAGTGCTGCAATAAGTCCTCTTGATTTATAATGCTAGCTTTAGTCACTCTGTTTGTTTATTTTGATGGTCATTTTGGAGGCTATAATAAGAGATGTATTTAATGAAGCCTTAACGGAGGACTTACTGAAGGACTGTTGTTTTATACAGCATTAGTTTTATCCCAAAAAAATTGGCAAGTTGTAGAATAATTTTGGCTCCATTATTGTGCTATCCCTCCGATTTTGTACGAACACCCCTTGTGGGCTGGGGACCACGCTTGTAAACAGTATGCTCCAAAAACTGTGTAGTCTGTTCACACGTAAACAAACCTTAAACTGCCCAGTGATGCCTTCAAAAATAGCTTGGACGCTGCAACTCTGAGGGAAAACCTCTAAACAGCGACAGCTTATGATGGGGCTGGTTAATCGCTTTGTCCTGCAGCTTGAATTCAGGTCAGTGAGTTCACGTAGGTGCACAGTCATACACGTAAAGGTCACATGTGTACAAACATACAGACGCAAGCCACGTATGGATTATGTCTGTCAGTGAAAAGGCCATCATGACAATCATGTATATGTAGATGTTACCAATGTTTTTGTGTCTGTTATAATACAGAGTTGTAAATTTGTTAATAGTGTGATCATTGACTTATTGTCCTTTTTTTCTCAGTTTCTTGACCAGTTTAAGATAATGTGACAGCAATTACATCTTTGTCTCAAAATGTTGCTGTTGGTCGATTGAAGCTGCAGGATGAACAGGAAACTAAAGATCCCGCTCAAGCAAATAAAGTGTCACAGTTCGAGATAGTGTGTCCTCTTCATTTAACCTTTGACCTCAGAAGGTTAGTGTAATTCCTTCACAGCCCCGGGCTCCCAATTCCTCCTGCTCCCAAGGAGGAAAAGAGGGGCCACAGGAGCAGTACATATTGAACTGTATCTGATGCTGCCTTGTGTGGATGTATGGATTACAATAAAAAAGTCATTTTAGGTGAAATTTGCCTCTCTCTCCTTTTAAACATCCCCTTTTTCATGTCTGCATTTCCACTTTGTGTTCCTTCCAATCTTTCTTTGCTGTACACTTAAACATATTTGCACTCTTTTCCTGTTTTTGCAGCAGTGCAATGGTGTATGAATATGTATGCTGCAGAAACAAGGATATTGCCTATGGTGAACCGCTATGCATAATGCAGCTTTTTCTACCAACATCTACACGCACACATACACACACACACACACACACACACACACACACACACACACACACACACACACACACTGCACACACAGTGAGATTCATACCAACACGTGCATGAGAAAACAAGGCAATAAATCCCTCTCCCTCTCTCTCACATTAAAACACACTCACACACAAAAACAGTCAGCTAGCACGTATATGTACAAGCTGATAGATTTTAGTGAGTCATGTAGCACAACAGATAACAGCACACGAAACACATTCAGGCTGAATAACATCATTGAAGTCAGTCTTTTCAGTGATGCCACAGAAAAATGGCAGACCATAAAAGGCACAGTGATACAATCATGTTTGATAGAGGGTGTCGCTCATTGACTATACAATGGCTCCAGATAGAGATATGCAAAAGGGTTGCCTGACAATGTGTCTCTCTCCTTTTGTGTGCAGTAAGAAAGGAAATAACTTCTAACATTGTGCCATTTTTCAGCATGGCATGATAACAGTTTTATCCATGTAGGGAGGAGGAGGATTGTAATGGGGTGGTGGGGGCAACTCCTCCTGTATACACTGTTCATGGATTACCACGTACACAGTGGGTAGCAGTTGAAATCCTCATTAATATGATGCTTTCTGTTGTTGGGGTGATCCTCAGATGTGTACAGACTTAAGTCTCCCTTCCTCACAGACTTGAATTGTTTCACAGCCAACGGAGTAAGGAAGAGAAGTGTCAGGTTGAGTAGACGGTGAGATGTTAAAGGTCGGTTGTTTGTTGTTTATTTGTTGTGCTTGCGTGATTTGCTGCAGTTTAAGACTCACTCGTGAATCACTAATGGAGACGGCACTGGAACATGGTGAGTTAAAGGGTAAGTGAAGTGCATGGAGGTTAGGAGGTTGCTATGGGACAATAATAATAATAATAATAGATTGGTGGTTATTTTAATTGTAAATGCGAACTAAATGTGCCTCATTGCAGACAAGAACAACGCATGAAGAGAAATTGTCACATCACGCCAACTGGTTCATTTGGTTTCAAGACAAACAAAATGTTCAGCCTGCCTGTGAGACGCTCAGATGGACGTGTTTGTGCTGCGCCTCTCAGCTGCCAAATGCAGAGCGCCGACACTCAATGAAAACAGGCTCTGCTCGCCGGAGCACGACGAGGGGGGCGAGTTAACCTGAGAGTGACATGTAGCTATTATACTGTGGAGCTGCCTCCCTCCTCAGACACGACTGACATGTGGTGCAGGCGCAGCGGGACGCGCGGAAGACATGTTTGGATATGTATGGCACTTTTGGAGACGATCGTACGTAATTGTAATAATCGATTAGTTCGGTTTGAATGACGCGTTCCCAGGCAAATCTTGACATCAGGTGATTTAAGTCGTGTCACAAAGTTGAATGAGCAAGAATAAGTAAGAGGAAAACTCTGGAGTTGTTTCTGTGTCTAGAAAGCCAAAATCCAGACGCAGCGTCTTGCGGGTGTTGCCTCATCGTCTGACTCATACAACAGATTACTGAGCCCCCCCACCGAGCTCTTCTCGACTGGAGTTGGTGTCAATTTTGATTCCGAACTTAAACTCACTCCCGCCTGCGACACTGCAGCACATCGACTCAGGCTGGACTGAACCTCCGTCAGAAGAACGACCAACAGCCGGTAAACCAGGTGGGATACAGCCGAGGGCAAATGCATTCAAATGGCCCTGTGTTGTTCTGTCAAATATGGACAGACACGTTTGTAATAAATCAACCTAGGTCCATTTTAAGAACCAGGGTGCTTCCGTGAAATGCATAAATAAAAATCATGCACAAAACAGATTCCAGAGAGTTACATCGTTGCCGAATTGATAATATAATATATTCAGTTTAATGTCGAATGTGAGATACAGGCAGGACTGTCGACCAAAACTGGATAAAACCGGAATCTTATTAATTGATGAAATAATTATAGCAAGAGCTCTCTCTCTCTCTCTCTTTCTCTCTCTCTCTGTCTCTCTCTCTCTGTCTCTCTCTCTCTCTCTTTCTCTATCCATCCCTCAGTGGCGTTTTTCTTTCAAATGCGTTCTGATTTTGAAAGATAATCAAAGTCACGCTTGATATTTCTTGTGTGTATGATTATTTCAACAGTTCCATTTTTCAGGCCCTGTTCTGGCCTATCAGGCCGAGACGTGGATCCCCACACTGTCCTCAGCTGAGGTGGTCTCTGTTTTCATTGTAACAAAATGACAAGACGCGTCCAAACCATGACAAAGAAGCACGAGTGTATATGAGTGTATTCCCTCTCCTGTCCATATCCATCCTCCTCCAAACCCGCGCGCACACACACATACATACAGTACACACACACACACACACACACACACACACACACACACACACACACACACACACTCGTCTCCGCAGGTGTACTCATATCGACTCCAACAAAAGCTCAGTAATGAAAGCAAATGATTCCAGAAGGAAGAAAAAGATTTAAAAAAGAATCTAAAATACGTGCTCTTCATACTTCTTTAAATATAATGTTACAACAAATAAGGAGTAAATTGAGTTCCACTCCAGGCTCGGTCGAGCCGTGAAAATACGCAGTACTAATGCATATTCATGTATGATAATGGACCCGCCTCCCTCGCCTAAAATGTGTTTTATTTTAATAATAATAAAAAAAACACCTGTAAAACGGACAGCAGTGATCCATGAAACAATTGGTTACGGGCGGATTCGTGCAAAATGGGTGGAACAGTTGTGGAAAAACAACGGACATGGAAGTTTTTTCCACTGCGTTATCTACATCTCTCCTATCTCAAGCACTCGTTTTGCTCCAGTGGCCCCAATATCGCACCCCCCCCCCCCCCCCCCCCCCCCCCCCC
>CAAKHB010007838.1:0-16304 GCA_901007665.1 Aeoliscus strigatus
GAGAGAAGAGGAATGAAGGTCAGTCGTAGCAAGACAGAGTATATGTGCATAAATGAAAGGGAGACCAGTGGAAAAGTGAGGTTACAGGGAGCAGAGGTGGTGAAGGTGCAGGAGTTTAAGTACTTAGGATCAACAGTGCAGAGTAGTGGAGACTGTGGAAGAGAAGTGAAGAATAGGGTGCAGGCAGGGTGGAACAGCTGGAGAAAAGTGTCAGGAGTGATTTGTGATAGAAGAGTTTCAGCTAAGGTGAAGGGAAAGGTTTACAGGACTGTGGTTAGACCAGCTATGATGTATGGTTTAGAGACACTAGCGATAGGCAGAAGACAGGAGGCAGAGCTGGAGGTGGCAGAGTTAAAGATACTGAGATTCTCTTTAGGAGTGACCAGGATGGACAGGATTAGGAATGAGGTCATCAGAGGGACAACACAGACAGGAAGGTTAGGAGAAAAAGCTAGAGAGGCTAGATTGAGATGGTTTGGACATGTGCAGAGGAGGGACAGTGGATACATTGGTAGGAGAATGTTAGAGATGGAGTTGCCAGGTAGGAGACAGAGAGGAAGACCAAAGAGGAGGTTTATAGATGCAGTGAGGGAGGACATGGAGGTAGTTGGAGTCAGAGTAGAGGATACAGAGAACAGGGAAAGATGGAAATCGATGATTCGCTGTGGCAACCCCTGAAGAGGGACAAAGCCGAAAGAAGAAGAAGTTCTTTTGGTAGTCGTCTTTAAGTAAACTAGAAGTCCAGTTGCCTACGATTTAACCCAGCAAGAATTCAGTCATTGTTGAATCAATGTGTAGACGACAGCGTTTCTCCTGCGTGTGTCTGACCTGTACGATGACGTCACAGCTCCACCTCTCCTTAGCCTCATGCTAACAGGCTAACAACAACAATTGCGTCTGACCGAGCTGAATGTGACGTGTCTGTTTCGTGTTTGTCTCCTTCTGGTCTCATCTTCTGGTTCATCTTCTTCTTCCTGTGCTTGTTTCCATCTCATCCTCTGTGTCTTCTTCTCTGTGATGGAATAGTTCTGTGTCAGCGTTACAGCTCCACCTACAGGTTTGGAGCATGTACTACAAGGGATTCACTGGATTCGTATGGACGCACGTGTTTCTGGAAACCATTCCGTCTCGGTGTGGACGTGACCTTATTTATGACTTTAATGGTATTATGTTTCTCTGCTGCAGGCCCGTGCTGCCCGTCAGCTGCTGGAGAGGATCCAGTCCCACGGTATTGATGCCCGACTGGAGGCTCTGAAGGAGCTGGCCAAGCTGTCTGCGGACCCGACCTTTGCTGCGGAGTTCATTAACATGGAGGGGATCAGCACTCTGGCCCGTCTGGTGGAGAGTGGCACTCAGTGAGTTCATGTTGCTGAGTGAAGAAACCAATTGTGCCTCAGTGGTTTCATGAGATGTTTCAGATCAGATTGAATGAAAAGAACCTGTCTTTGACTCTCTGCGTCCTCCAGCTTCGGAGAGATGCTGGCCTTCACGCTCACAGCGTTCTTGGAGCTGATGGACCATGGCATCGTGTCCTGGGATCTGATCTCGCTCTCCTTCATCAAACAGGTTTCAGTCAACTTTCCTGGAGAATTTTTGATACACTTGTCTTCTCCTTCACCCGACCTCCCCCCGTCATCCGACAGGCCTGAAATGAGTGGGTGCTGTTGCCTAGCAACTGCTTACATTTATCTGCAGCTTATTCTGCTCATTCCAGCTTTTCATCCAAAAGCTTTAACCAAGTCCTGAAAGTCAGTGAAGAAACATTCACAGACAGATAGATGTTCACATTGAGAGGGAACAATGTATGGATGAATGGATGAACGGATGGATGAATGGTTGAATGGATGAATGAATGAACAGATGAACGAATGGATGGATGAATGAATGGATGGATGAACGGATGAATGAACGAATGGATGAACGGATGAATGAATGAACGGATGAATGAATGAATCAACAAACAGACAGACGAATGAACGATTTTATGGTGTCTTGCAACAAACAACCGTCAGAACACAGAACACGTCTTTTCCACGTGAACAGGCATTAAAATAACAAAAACATTCAAATTCAAAGTCTTTATTTAAACATATACATGAATCGATATTAGTAAATGTCGAAGGAAGAAAATGTACCTGAGTTGGCTGAGGGATAGTTTTCATCAGTAGACCCCCCCTCAATAAATAAAACACAAATGTAAATTGACATCATAAAACAAGTCACGACATGAAAGGACAGGATTCATCCGTTGAATCAACTCAGTCATCAAATATACATCCAGACAATTGTGGAGTCAAAGTGGGCAGTTTTTTGATGATGAGTGTCCTCAGATCAATAAGGGATGACCCCCTCACATCTGAGGGGTTCAAATGCTGGTTCTTCTGTCTGCTTTTCACGCTCCTTCTGGGTCCACAGAAACGCTTTCAGGCACTTTCAGAAACACAAAGGAACATCAGGTGTGTGTTTTATCTTTCGTTCCCGGTGTCTTCGCTCAGATCGCAGGCTATGTGAACCAGCCCATGGTGGACGTGTCCATCCTGCAGCGCTCCCTGGCCATCTTGGAGAGCATGGTGCTGAACAGCCACAGCCTGTACCACCGGGTGGCGCAGGAGATCACCGTGGGACAGCTCATCGGGCACCTGCAAGTGTGAGCACACACTCATGCACAGGGGCGTCCTGCACTCTGAGACTGATGTGTGTGAACGTCCAGGCTGTGAGACAAACCAAACAGAAGGTGACTTGTCGACGACGGGCTGAAGCTGCAACTGACCCCTGCAGAAACACCTCACCGAAACTGACACCTGAGATCAGATGAAGATGGCTCCTAGCAACGAAAAGAACGCTACTTCTTGAAATGTTTAGAAATGAGAAATCAGCTCCAGAGCGTTATTAGGACGGACGTTCTCTTTTCTTTTTCAAATGAAATGAACCGTATATGGTTCCTTGCTGGTTTCTAGTCAAAGTCATGAATGTTCATAGAAGTAAGGTATCTATGTCAGGTCAGTATGACATGTGATGGCTATGACAGGTTCAGTCAGAGACTCATTTCCTTCCTGAAACAGGCAGGTGGAACGGTTCTGGACTGTTCCTTGGCTGGTCTGTTTTCTCTGCTGATTCCACGTGTATTTTTTTGTTTTATTCTGTGAATTTGGTTCTGAAGGTAGAGGGGGGGGGGGCACGATGCTTCTAACTGGTTGTTGTGTCCTGTGTCAATTGGTAGGTCCAACCAGGAGATCCAGACATACGCCATCGCCCTCATCAACGCTCTGTTCCTGAAGGCGCCAGAGGACCGACGGCAGGTCAGCGAACACACACACACACACACACACACACAGGATGATGTCCATGTGTAGCTGCTGGCATTAGAAACAAGTGTTGCCACTAGTGTTCCAATGCCCCCGCAGACAGTTGTAGAAGTGAAGAAGCAAACAAGCAGGAACAACTACTGTGAGCTGGATGACACACACACACACACACACACAGCAGCATCAGACTCTGGTGTGGCTGCTAGCATCAGCAGGAGGTGTTGGAACACAGACGTGGTTTGTCACTCACTCTGAATCCATGACGCTCAGCTCATCCAACTGAAACGAAGCTGCTGACTCGTCCTGACAGAAAACACATCAGTACCTCTATCACTCTGTTGATCTGTCGCCGCACACGCTCTGACTGTCACCACGGCCGTGACAAGTTGAAGCAGCTGGAGGGAACCGGCCGCGTGCACGAGATCGCCTCTCATCAGTGGTCACCGTGTCATGTTCTTATTCCGCTGCATGGCGTTCCGGCGATGTGCTCCTGTGTCTCATGGTCCATGTGTGCGCGCTTGTTGTCACGTCCACGTCCGTCCTCCACCTGTAGGAGGAGCATACTAACCCCCTGGAGCAGCACCTCACCGTGAGTACACATGCCTCAGCATCACGCTCCTTCCACCGGCTCCGCACCTCGCAGATCCTCCAGCTGCTTTTAACTGCACACACATCTGCATTTCCTGTGGGGAAGACGGAGGCAGCTCTCTGCTGCGTGGACAGAGACATCTGATGCTTCTCTCTCCCTCCCTTTGTCCACCTCCAGGAAATGGCGAGTACTTTGGCCCAGAAGCACCTGCGCTCCATTATCCTCAATGTGAGTATGACGCCTGAAGCAACAGACTGGGTCAAGCTCACTGATTCAGTCTGAAACACATTTCACCTCAGAGGAGGGTGACGATCCAGAATCATCGCCTGTGTTCGGGCAGGAAATCCACAATGTGGATCAAAACGTGCTGTGGAAGATTCCGTCGGTACCTGCTGGACCGGAGGAGGATTCTGATTCGTTCGTTCTGATTTGTTCGAATCTGCAAATGAATCATCCTTGACCGAGTCTCTCTTCTTACCTGGTCACAACACCTTCAGAGTTAAAAGATCATGAAAGGGAGATAAGACCTGGGTAAACTCAAACGTTCAAAGGTCCCTCAGCACAGCAAAGGTTAGACAATAAATGAACTCCAATGAAGTTCAAAGGGAAGTATTTTTTGTTTGTGTCATATTTAGTTATTTTCAGTTAATATTGTTATTGTTCTTGTTGTTATGTTAAACCAATGAAGAGCATTGATGAGTTATAAATCACAAGAAAATGGAATTAAAAACTGCATCAGTAAGAGTTAAACAGTAAAAAGTCAAAAAGGTATGACATACTGGAATAAAACTTAGACTTCACAAAGAACCACTACAGCAGTAAACGTCCAAGGTCCAGACTACACCCTGATCGTGTTTGTGTAACATAAAGAAAACAGTACAAAGTAGCAGAAAAAAAACAACCGACATGACAGAGTTTCAAGCTGGGTCCTGAGACTCGGGGGTTGTAGCACAGAGACACTTGTTGCTGGTGATAATTACATATGATGTTCACAGGAAGCGTCTGTTCTCCACTCATGCCTTCTTCTCTTCTAGCACATCATACGCGGAAATCGACCAATCAAAGCCGAGATGGCACATCAGCTGTACGTGCTGCAGGTGTTGACCTTCAACCTGCTGGAGGAACGAATGATGACCAAACTGGATCCAAACGACCAGGTAGAACGGAGAGGATGTTAGAACGCAGCCCCGTTACCACGGTAACTACTGCTGAAGGCACCAGAGGCCATTGGAGGTCAAAGGGGACGAGACCAGGGTTCGGATGGGAACAGTCAGACTGGAGCTCACAGGAGTATGCATCAGTACGCAGGAGTACACATCAGTACGCAGGAGTACACATCAGTACGCAGGAGTACACATCAGTACGCAGGAGTACACAGGAGTACTCATCAGTACACAGGAGTACACATCAGTACTCATCAGTACACAGGAGTACACATCAGTACGCATCACCACACAGGAGTATGCATCAGTACGTATCAGTTCACAGGAGTACGCATCAGTACACATCAGTACACAGGAGTACACATCAGTACACATCATGTGACCAGGTTCAGAGAGACATGATCTTGGAGTAGTACTCAGTAGTCCTCATCACTACTCAGGAGTACTCAGTAGTACTCATCCCTGGCGTGTTGCGTCATGGGACCAGCCTCAGAAAGACGTGACCTTGGAGTAGTACTCAGTAATACTCAGTAGTCCTCAGTAGTCCTCAGTACTACTCAGTAGTCTTCAGTAGTACTCAGTAGTCCTCAGTAGTACTCATCCCTGGCGTGTTGCGTCATGTGACCAGGCTCAGAGAGACATGACCTTGGAGTAGTACTCAGTAGTACTCAGAAGTCTTCAGTACTTCTCAGTAGTCCTCAGTAGTTCTCATCCCTGGCGTGTTGCATCATGTGACCAGGCTCAGAGAGACGTGATCTTGGAGCTGCGTCGGATGGCCTTCGATGGAGACAACGACCCCGGAGGCTCAGAGAAGAGGAAGGCCCTGTTCTCCAAGGACTACAAGATGCTGGGCTTCACCGTGAGTTCAAGGGTCATCCACCAACATTCCAGGTCTGGTCTCTGAGTTGTGTTTGACCCCAGAACCACCTGAACCCGGCAATGGACTTCACTCAGACCCCCCCGGGGATGCTGGCGTTGGACAACATGCTGTATCTGGCCAAGGTTCACCAGGACACCTACATCAGGGTGGGTTCTCCGCTCAGACGGGTCCTTTGGAGACGGGACAGCAGAGCTATTACTCTGAGACAGTTTGACCCGTTGTCAGAAACTTGGATGTGAAGTGACACAGGTTTTCTGATGGCACAAATAGTTGTGTAATTACGGTCCCTTAGAGTATGCTGGAGGGGATGTTAAAGGGTTAACTGCAGTCAACGTCGTCACACTGTCCCCAGTAACACACATGCCCCCTCCCCTCGCCAACAGATCGTCCTGGAGAACAGCAGCCGCGAAGATAAACACGAATGTCCCTTTGGCCGATGCGCCATCGAGCTCACTCGGATGCTGTGTGAGATCCTTCAAGTTGGAGAGCTGCGTGAGTCCACACACTCACACACACACACACACACACACACACACTCGTGTCTGTGTGGAAGGAGGTGGCCCACTGTGACTCGCTGTGACCCACTGTGTGTGTTCTGAAGCCAACGAGGGCTGCAACGACTACCACCCCATGTTCTTCACTCACGACCGCGCCTGGGAGGAGTTCTTCTGTGTCTGCATCCAGCTGCTGAACAAGACCTGGAAGGAGATGAGAGCCACTGCAGAGGACTTCAACAAGGTCAGAGAAACTGACTCACACACACTCTGCTCACCCCCCCCAGACATTAGTGTCATGGTCAGGTTGGACCAGAAGGAACATCAGTAGCCTGGTCGTCTGTGAAGGGTGGGGGCAGGAGGAGACGTACGTCTGTGATCTTCTCCTCACGACCAACATGTCCTCCAAGGAAATGGGCTGAACTGACCAGGAAACCCTCAAAAGTTCATAAAGAAGTTCAGAAGAACTTTGTACAATCTTACAAAAACTGGAAACGTGGACAAAATGATGTGAAATAAAATGAATAGAAGACTGGAATGGATGGTCCAGCATGTGTCCCACATCCAGCCTCCACCGGCCACACGTGGGCCAGCTGTGAACCACACACGTCCAGTGTGGGAAGTTTGATTGTTCCTAAAAGAACCTCCTGATTTTAAAACGACACAAAATGAAAATGAACCACATGTGTCTCATCTTCCAAATGTGTTTATCTACTTTGAATTGTGTGTGTGTGTGCGTGTGTGTGTGTGCATGTGTGCGACCAGGTGATGCAGGTGGTCCGGGAGCAGATCACCCGCTCTCTGGCGATGAAGCCGTCGTCCTTGGACCAGCTGAAGAACAAACTTCGAGGCCTCAACTACTCTGAGATTCTGCGTCTGCGTCAGTCGGAGCGGATGAGCCAGGACGACTTCCAGTCCCCCCCCATCATGTCAGTCACCCACAGGTTCCACATCTGCTCTACACCGAGGGACATTCACCGTGGTCACCGGAAACACCCGGAAGAAACAACCAGAGATCAACAAGACAACATGCAAACACATGAGGGAAACAATGTACACAGGAGCAGGGAGGGGGAGCAGAGAGGAGGAGGAACAGATAGGATGAGGAGTAGAGAGAAGGAGGAGTAGAGAGGAGCTCACGTGGTTCTGATCCCGTTTTGTGTTTCTGTGTCAGTGAGCTGAGGGAGAGGATCCAGCCTGAGATCCTGGAACTCATCAAGCAGCAGCGGCTCAGTCGTCTGTGTGAGGGCAGTTGTTTCCGGAAGCTGGGGAACCGCCGGAGACAAGGTACGGAGTCGGCCCGTGACGGCGCCACTCGCCTAGCCACGTCCTGACCGCCGGCCTCTGTTTATCCTCTGTTGCAGAGAAGTTTTGGTTCTGCAGACTGTCGCTGAACCACAAAGTGCTGCACTATGGGGACGTGGACGAGTCTCCCCAGGGAGAAGTCCCCTTCGAGCTGCTCAGCGACAAGAGTGAGAGCTTTACTGACACGTCTTCCTTCCGGGACCCGAGTCTGAGCTCACGTTGTGGTTTGTTCTTGAAGCTCGTTCTTGTCCCTCCACGTCCACCTACTCTCAGGTTTGTACCGTTCCGTTGGGGATTGAACCTGGACCCGCTGTGACCTGAGCTGATGCTAATGGAGCTTCTCCACTGAGCGGTTGTGACTCACCTCTACTCTACTGGGTTTAGCTCTAGACGTGTTTCCAAAAATCTATGTGACAGAGTTTGATACACAAACACAGGAGTGGAGGAGGTGGACGAGGAGGAGAAATAGGAGGAGGTGGAGGATGAGGAGAAATAGGAGGAGGTGAAGGAGGAGGAGAACTAGGAGGAGGTGGAGGAGGAGGAGAAATAGGAGGAGGTGGAGGAGGAGGAGAAATAGGAGGAGGTGGAGGATGAGGAGAAATAGGAGGAGGTGAAGGAGGAGGAGAACTAGGAGGAGGTGGAGGAGGAGGAGAAATAGGAGGAGGTGGAGGAGGAGGAGAAATAGGAGGAGGTGGAGGAGGAGGAGAAATAGGAGGAGGTGGAGGAGGAGGAGAAATAGGAGGAGGAGATGGAGGAGAAGGAGGAGGAGGAGGAGGAGGAGGTGGAGGAGAAATTTGAGGAGGAGGAGGTGGAGGAGGAGGAGGTGGAGGAGGAGGAGGTGAGAACCAGCAGGTGTTTGTGGGTTCCTCCCCCCATGGAGCACACTCGGTCTCAGACCAACCTCCAGTCGGTGCGTCAGGCTGCGTCCGTGTGTGTGAAGGTTGTCAGCGGCGTGTTCTTCTCTGAGGACCATGGCGTGTGTCTGTCTGTCGTCCCGGTGACCTCCGGGCTGACGTCAGGTGTCTCTGTTCCATCGTAGTCCCGGTGTGCGACATCAAGTCGGTGCTGACGGGGAAGGACTGTCCTCACATGAAGGAGAAGAGCGCTCTGAAACAAAACAAGGTGCTTCTCCTCAGCTCTGTCAGCTGTGTTCTCAGACGTTCTCCTGTCAGAAGCTCATGTGATGTGTTGTCCCAGGAGGTGCTGGAGTTGGCCTTCTCCGTCCTCTACGACCCCGACGAGACGCTCAACTTTGTCGCTCCCAACAAGTACGAGGTAAAAACGACCGCACACACGGATCCGATATCTGTCAGACGTCAGAAGAACTCGGATGAAAACCCAGTTGACTGTGGTGACGCTCGTTGACACGACACGTCAGCAGGTGTTGGGACAAGTCGTTGACATGAACTCTGACTCTGATCAGACTGGCTGTCGACTCCTCTGATCGTTGTGTCAGTGGATGAGCTCACGCCCCCTGGTGGTGACAGATGATCAGTTACTACACAATCTGTGTGTGTGTCTCTCTCTTTCTTTGTGTGTCTGTTTGTGTCTCTCTCTCTTTGTGTGTGTGTGTGTGTTTGGAGCAGTACTGCATCTGGACTGACGGCCTGTGCGCCCTCCTGGGCAGAGAGATGGGCAGTGACCTGACGCGCAGTGACTTAGACACTCTGATCAGCATGGAGATGAAGCTCCGCCTCCTGGACCTGGAGAACATCACCATCCCAGAGGCCCCGCCCCCTGTGCCCAAGGAGCCTAGCTCGTATAATTTTACCTACAACTACGGATGAAATGTGTGTGTGCAAATATGTGTCATGTAAATGTGCGATCATTTTTTGTTTTGTGATGTAAGAAGATAAAATTAGTTTGCATAGCGCGTGGAAGTCGGAGGTCGACGAAGGGCAGAACGACACCTTCATCCATTCTTTGTTATCTGAAGTTCTGAGACTCACTCACAGTAAATGATGGATCAATGGGATGTTTTAGATGAGTTGATCCAAACAGAGGTCGGTCAGAGCAGTTGTCAATCATCCCTGTTAGCATCAGCTAGCTTACTAAAGGCTAACAAACCCTACACCTACTGCACCGGTGTAAACAGACGTGAATGTGAGAAAACTACTGGACGCTTGCTGCACCTGAGAGCTTTAATTCTACGGGCCAGCGGGGGGCAGTGCTCTGGGCTCTGACAGCGTCTCTGGTGCAGATGTGTCCAGCTGTTCGTCTGTGCAGGAGACGAACGGGACGCGTCTATGAGGTTTTTTAACCGACGAACAGCAGTGTGACAGAAGTCGACTCCTACAACGACTTCCTTCACCTCGGAATGTTTCCTTTCACTCACGAGTTGAAGTCTTTGTAGTGATTCGTGTGTGTGTATACACACACACACACACACACACATTTATATCCATTAACCCTTTAACACAGACGGTATCGTCAATGATACACTGGCACAAACTGAATTGGGGTACTGTGATTACGTGACTATTTTCAGAAAAGGTCCTTCTTGTGCAGTGATGTCACATCGGTACATCGATGTCTCTAACATCCTTTAACCTTGTAGGATCTGTCTTTCACACAGAATAGAGTTCTATTTTTGTAAATGAGTTCTTTTCTGAGAGGAGAATGTGCATCCAAACTAACAAACACCATTTTCACCGAACGCGCTCGCGCAGAAAGATGACGAGAGCTCATCTTTAACAATGATGTCAGTGTAACTGTGTCGGTTCTGTGATGGAATTTACAGAAACACCTTTGTTGTGGTCTACCTGATTTGAATGTTCTTTTCAGTATTTGCACGGCGCTACAGTTCAGCTGTAAGTGTAAACATGTGGCGGTACCACTTTGGTACTCAACTCAGTGAATTTTGCTGGTTGTAGTAAAGAACGACCTGTTAGCGGACAAGTAACTACATATGTGACACCTACACGCCATTGTATGTACATACAGTATTGTGTTGCCTTACTCAAGAAGACGTACGATGTTTGTGTGAATAAAAGTCTTAACTGCTGTACAGTCCTCCTCAGGTCCTACCTGATTCATACCATCGTTTATATTAAACCGATCCTGAAACACGTGACATTCACTGTAGGAAGATGTTTTCAAATCTATGTGCCTCAGTCAACAAGGTGCAGTTTTTTTCCTTGATTCGCTGTGGCAACCCCTGAAGAGGGACAAGCCGAAAGAAGAAGAAGTTCTTTTTATTGTCTCTGCCCCGAACATGAAAGGATCAAACTCTTTCAGCTTCAGCCTTACAATCCACAAACTGGAAGTTGTTTCTTATGTTATGAAGTCCTCTGATGTCCGCTGTCAGCCAATCACAACGGTCATTCTTATCATTGTGACTCTAAAGGGCTAGAGCATGAGAAAAAGACAAAATAGAGACACTTTGTTCTAAGAACTTCATTTACCTTACTGCAACTAGTGTGTGGATCTAGTGGGACGGACACACACACACACACACACACTGGATACTGACAGTTGTCAGGAACAGGTGGAAAGATGTTCTGGCTTTGGTTGATGATTAATTAATGAACTTTTGTTCTGCTGTTTGAGTCTCCATCAAATCTTAATGAGGAATATTTACTACTTTTTTTCCTTCCAAGGAAATTTTATATATTCATGCATTTATTTTATTATTTGGGGGTTTTGAACAGCTGTACACTGCTTGGAAGGGTTCAACTCTTTTGTTGAATAAAAAGAGGAGAAAAATCATTTGAATTAAAAAGATTTATTGTATAAGAGGTGAAAATAGAATTTAACACGATCCCTTTTGGATAACTTTTATGCTGAAAGAGGATGTTGGATGTCAGGCGAGTTCGTGTATTTGCTGTCGTAGTGGATGATCAATCCACAGAAGGCGAAGTGGAATGAGTCTAACATCACACACAAGAACAGAGGCAAAACCAGCAGGTGTCTGTGTCCGCTGGCGGTTCTGTGAGACTGGTTCAGTCCATCGGGTGGAAAACTGGAACATGTGTCCAAGCCTCGGTCCTCTGACGTGTCCCAGCAGCGTCTGATTGTCCAGTTCTTGTTCCCGGGTACAACACGTCTGAACATATACGACAATATACGATATACTTGATATAAAATGATGCAAATCTCTCTGCTGCGCCGTGCTGAAGTCTTGTCGTTGTAGTTTAAGTGTGTGTGTGTGTGTGTGTGTGTGTGTGTGTGTTCACAGGTGATCTCCACAGTCGTGAGGAAACAACAGTTTCTCTTTCGGTTGCTGTTGGTCGACCGTCTGTCGGACGATCGCATCCAGACCACCGAGGCGTTCTCCCGTCTCGACGTCCCAGCCGTGGCCGGTCAGCAGCAGCAGGATGAGAGCGAGGAGCAGCAGCGTGACGGCGGTGGAGGTCAGGTCCTGGCTGAGCTGCAGGTGAGGCGGCGCTGCGTCTTTAGTCCTGAAGGAAACGCACCGGGGCTTCTTGCTCCCTGCTGATCTCACGCCGACGCGCTGGGGGCCCGAATGTAAACACACTCGGTAGAAGGTCTCCGCCTGCAGGTGTGACAGGTTGAAGCTCTGCGCGCCGGCCAGGATGCGGGTGGAGTATGTGGGTGAGTTGGCGGTCATCGGTTGCCAGGACAAGCGCGTTGAAGGGAGGTTGTTTGTGCTGCGCCAGGACAGAAGAGCGAAGCGTTGGCCGACCTCTGTCACCTCCAACCTGGCCTCTGGTCGGACTGCTGCCGCCGCCCCCCTCCTTCTTGCCCTCCCTCCTTCCACAGCCACAGTGACTCTGCGGGTGTCTGCTCCCAGAACGTTTTGGGCGATGCACGTGTACATTCCCGCCTCTCTCTGCGTGATCTTCCGGATTTCCAGCGTTCCCTTGGGCAGCAGCCGGTAGCGTCTGGACGGATCGCGGCGGGCGTCTCCCTGGTTTGGAGAACTGCTGGAGGTGAATATGGCTCTGCGGTCGCTGGTGGCCCCCGGCCTTCGACGCGGAGCAGGAGCCACCCGACCTCTGGATGGACCGAGTCTGAGCCCAGACGGAGTCACCCAGAACAGCTCCGGCCAAGGGTCCGCCAGAGCTCGGCAGTGTAGAACCAGTCTCCCGCCCTCTCGTACGCCGACGTGGGACGGGAGGGAGCCGGGGGGGATGGTGGGGAGGCAGGAGGCCGACATCTCCCTGGCAGACACCTCTGTCAGCCGTCGGGCCTTCAGCTCCGGGGGGTGGGCACACATGGTGGCCTGGGGTTGAATGAAACGCACCTTTGGGGATGTTCGTTCCCCGTCCCAGAGCTGGCGGGGGGCGTCTGCTGCCGCCCAGTGGAACAGGCAGTCACAGCGGAGGGGGTTGGAGTGTAAGTTGACCTCCCGGAGGCTTGGCAGCGACAGCAGGACCTGCTGGTGCAGAGCGCTCAGAGCGTTGGAGTTGAGCATCAGACTCTCAAGCCTGCTGAGCTGGAGGAAAGCCTGCGGGTGGATGTAGGACAGACGCGGGTTGTCGGTGATATCCAGCTTGGTGAGCTCTGGAAGGTTCTCCAGAGCTGCTCTCTCAATGGACACCAGCTCCTCCATATTGCTCAGGCCGAGCTCCTTCAGGTGGACCATGTTCTGAAAGTCTCCCGTGTCGATCAGTTTGATGCGATTCTTGTTGAGGTCAAGGAACTTGAGCCCCGTCACTCTCTTCAGGGCCCGAGTGGGGACCTGGGTCAGAAGGTTATCATAGAAGGACAGACTCTCCAGGCCCTCCAGCCCTTCCAGAGCTTTGTCCGCCAAGCCTCTCATACCCATACCGCCAAGGACAAGACTGCGGAGGGACGTCAGGGCCAGGAAGCCCTTGTCAGGCAACGCCTCCACAGGGTTCTCCCCGAGCATGAGAAGCTCCAAGCGAGGCAAAGCCCTGAACCACCGGGGGTCGACGGTGGCGAGTCTGTTGTTGTCGATGTGCAGACGCAGCAGAGAGTGGAGCCCGGCGAAGGCACCCGCCGCTACGGAGCGTAAGTTGTTGTGGCTAAGAAAGAGCTCCTGCAGAGCCGGCAGCGAGGAGAAGGAGGCGTCCGGCAGGTGGCTGAGGTGGTTCTCCTCCAGGTGCAGAGACAACAGAGCGGGCAGGGACACGTTGTGCGTTATCATTCGGACACAGCTGAAGCGGTTCTGCGAGAGGTCGAGGTCGGTGAGGTTGGGGAGGCGGAGCAGCACGGCGGCGTCCAGCTCCAGCAGCAGGTTGGTCTGCAGACGGAGGGTGTGGGTGCTGGCGGGGAGGGGGGCGGGAAGTCGGCTCAGCAGCAGGTCGTGGCAGTCCACCGTGGGCGCTTCGTGATAGACGGAATCCGGTGAAATCCACGGTTTGATCTGGCACAGGCAGCGCGACGGGCAGGAGATGGGCCACGGCAGCACATGTGGCGTCGAACCCACGGCGACCTGCACGCACACGCTCACAGAGAGTAACAGGAGAGGTGACAGAGGCCCCGACGGCGGCATCGTACAGATCTGGGAATGAGTCGGTGGAGGAGGAAAGTCCTAACGAGGAGATCTGCCGTCAATCACCAGGACGTGTGACATCGACGAGCCATGAGTCAGCATCTTCATGACCAGAGATGTTGGAGGCGTCGCTCCAAAGACAAAGATCTCAGCCGAGTTCAGTGGCAGCGCCGGCGTTGGCTGGAGGTCGTCCCATGGATCCCGGCTGCAGGAGGAACGCTCACCGCTGCAAGAACAACAGGAGTCTGCATTTATTACACAGTGAAATGTGTAAAAGTACAAATTCATTCCGGTTCATTCGTTACCGCTTGCACTAAAGGTCAGAGTTCACACTGGAGCTGATGGGCGAATGGCGGAGGAGACGATCGTCCTGGAGTGATTTTGGAGGTGGAGGGAAGCTGGAGCATCTGGAGAGAACCCCACACAGGCATTAGGGGAGCATGGAAAGCCCTCACAGGAAGACCTCAGGACCCTCTGGATCTGTAACGGTATGAAGGTCGAAGGTCAAAGGTTGAAGGTCGGGGGGTCCATTTTTCTGAACCCACTCAGACTCATGTACGAACCAGATCCAGATCAGAACCAGCATGTGACAGCGAGAGGGAGCAGATGGATGAGAGATGACACACATGACCCCTGACCCCAGCAGCTCAGAGGTAAGAGGTCAACCATTGTTGATCGTTTTGAATCTGACAGTCACTGCTGTGAAGTATAGCTGGTTGCTATGGAAACAACGCTCCCACTCACTCTCTGGTCCAGTCTGGAACCAGTTCTGGTCTTATGTTCTGGAGTAAGGTTCTGGTTTATGGTTCTGGTGTAAGGTTCTGATGTAAGGTTCTGGTTTATGGTTCTGGTGTAAGGTTCTGGTCTATGGTTCTGGTGTAAGGTTCTGGTTTATGGTTCTGGTGTAAGGTTCTGATCTATGGTTCTGGTGTAAGGTTCTGGTGTAAGGTTCTGGTGTAAGGTTCTGGTCTATGGTTCTGGTGTAAGGTTCTGGTCTATGGTTCTGGTGTAAGGTTCTGGTGTAAGGTTCTGGTGTAAGGTTCTGGTCTGTGGTTCTGATCTATGGTTCTGGTGTAAGGTTCTGGTGTAAG
Organism: Aeoliscus strigatus; assembly: GCA_901007665.1. Lineage (NCBI taxonomy): Eukaryota > Metazoa > Chordata > Actinopteri > Syngnathiformes > Centriscidae > Aeoliscus > Aeoliscus strigatus. The sequence continues at coordinate 15,249 of CAAKHB010007838.1, forward strand.
GTTCTGGTGTAAGGTTCTGATGTAAGGTTCTGGTCTGTGGTTCTGGTGTAAGGTTCTGGTCCATGGTTCTGATGTAAGGTTCTGGTGTAAGGTTCTGGTGTAAGGTTCTGGTGTATGGTTCTGGTGTAAGGTTCTGGTGTAAGGTTCTGGTGTAAGGTTCTGGTGTAAGGTTCTGGTGTAAGGTTCTGGTGTAAGGTTCTGGTGTAAGGTTCTGGTGTATGGTTCTGGTGTAAGGTTCTGGTGTAAGGTTCTGGTGTAAGGTTCTGGTGTAAGGTTCTGGTGTAAGGTTCCATATGATCCCAACTGTTGTAGTGTGACATTAAACCAGAGAAGAAGATGTTCCGTTCTTTTGGGTCTGGTGGTAAAACTGACAGTAACATGCAGCTGAAATGACAACGGTACTGAATCTAAACCAGAATTTAAACCTGAACCTGAATCTGAATCTGAACCTGAATCTGATCCTGATCCTGATCCTGAATCTGAATCTGAATCTGAATCTCATTCTCAATCTGAACTTCAACCTGAATCTAATTCTCAATCTGAATCTGAACCTGAATCTGAATCCTACATTACATTAAACATACCACAAAAACAGCATTCTTCCATCTGCGGAATATCTCTAAAATCAGACACTTCCTGTCCCGTAACGATGCTGAAAAGCTGATCCATGCTTTTGTAACTTCTAGGTTAGACTACTGCAATTCCTTATTGTCAGGTTCCCCTAACAACTCCCTGAAGCCCCTGCAGCTGGTACAAAACGCCGCTGCTCGTGTCCTAACAGGAACCCGTAAAAGGGACCACATATCCCCTGTACTAGCCTCTTTACATTGGCTCCCAGTTAAATACAGAATAGATTTCAAAATACTTCTCCTTTCCTTTAAAGCCCTGAATGGTCAGGGTCCCTCATACCTCAAAAATCTCATAGTACCTTATCATCCAAATAGACCATTACGCTCCCAAAATCTAGAACTGCTTGTTGTACCCAGAATATCCAAAACCACAGTGGGTGGCAGAGCATTCAGCTATCAGGCTCCCATCCTTTGGAACCACCTTCCA
>CAAKHB010007839.1:9101-21849 GCA_901007665.1 Aeoliscus strigatus
AAAAGGGGCCCCCCCCCCCCCCACACACACACACACACACACACACACACACATCTCTGCTCGCCTGTGTGGTTTTTGTTGTGGAGTATTCTCAAGAAGTAAAACAGACCGGCCTGATACAAGTTCCTTTTCTGACGTGTGTAAAATGACTTGACGTACGGTAGCTCTGTAATGAATAAAAGAAACATGAGACACAACAAATGTGTTCTCATTAAAACACATCATCCAATCAGAACACATATTAAAACTGCAGCTGACACACATCCATGAATAAACAAGCGCTGTAAACAGCTCCAAAGACAAACATGCACAGGTCTGTGATTGAGGTCGCCCCCGGCTGATAGGAGATAAGGCCGCCGCACATCCAATTGCTTCTTTGTGTCTCTCTGACTTATTGACTGTCTGACTGTCTGAGTGGGATTGAGTGAATAGCTGACTAACTAATTTACACCGACACCTGCCTGCATTGCTTTCTTGGATGGTGTTGCTCTTTGACTCTGTGACTAACATGAAGAAGCTCCTTTCTGTCTCTGTCTCCTGTCTCTTTGTCCAGTGCACATTGTAAGCAGTCAGACAATGAACATATTACTGCCCAATTGTCATTAAATTGCCCCTAATTTGTCCCAATTTTCTGCTCATGATTTCATTCCAGCTGTCAGTGCTGCTGATCAGGTTCTCAGTGAATGGTCTCTGTGGGTTGTTGGAACAATACGAACACACATGCGTTGTTTGTTCTTTTGTTAGATGCTTGTGGGGTGAATGCAGTCAGCTGCACATCTGTGTGGCTTCAAAAATGTCATGTATGACTCCGCTGAGGTCAATTCTCTCTGTTGGACCTTACCAACAAGGTGTGGTGATGAGGTTAAGATGAACATTCATTAACCTAACCTAAATCCAATGAAATTATGATCGTACTGTTTGCTCAGGGGAAGCCTGTGTCTTTTTTGTTCCAGGTTTTTAATCACACCTGACTCATGACCGACCTGCTGGCCAGTGGGTCGCTCCACATGAGGGGAACAACATCTTCGCTCCAGAACACTGTCATACCCCTGTCTATCAGGGGATGGAACTGACGACTCCAATCCATAAATTCTGTAATCAAAGTTTACATTTTACTTTCCCTTGATTTCATGTCATTTTCTTCCAAGTTGCAGTATTTGAAGTTTGAAGACGACCCAAAATAAATGAAAGAATTAAGGCTCAGACAAGAACTGACTCACAAATATTCTCAGTGTGTATCCGTCAAATTTCCCCAAGAGATGACAATAAATTGTCAACATTGATTGCAAATCTTCATATTACTCATAGTACCTACTCATAGTACCCCTCTGCACTGCTGAGAAATGAAAGACAGCGATGCACTGAAATATAGGTTTAGGTTTGAAAATGTTAAGGTGGGACAGTCGCTGGCTGAATTTGGAAACTGTAAATCAGAAAATCAGTCGAACTACGTGTGGCATCTAATAAAAAAAATCTAAATATGTCTGAATTCTTCTCCAGACAAAAAAGCAGGAAATGATCTGTAATTTCAGTGAATACATTTAAATATCATGTTTCAAAGCTCCAGCAGCCAGTTGTAACCTGAACATGAACTGTTCTAATACCTGCACAAATGCAAAGACTGCAACAGGCCAGAAGGTCAATCGGCTCTGTATCTGAGACCCTTCATACACTACGCACGGCTGGTGTGGGACGCAGAGTAGAGCTGCCTGATCTGTTAAAGGACTTAAAGTTGCGTAAAGCCACTTCAACGTCTCATTTGTCAACAGCCACCCTACCTGGATTATATGATGGTTAATGTGAGAGGCCAGTGTGCACTCAGCCCTTTACATTTAGGACTGACCACACGTTTGGTGTGGAACAGATGGGGGAGGGTGTCATTTTCACTTCTTCAGAACAACCCAACAAAAACATAGATGCGTAGTAATGCCATGACCAAGGGACTCAGTCAGCCCCCAAAGAACGTCTGTGAGCAGTGTAACAGAAACTGAGCACAATAAACTCTGACAGGAGAGCATCGATTAGCTGGTGAAGTTCAACCTTCACTGGCATTTCACGAAGATACACAGTGGTTGGTGGAGCGCAGCTCTCTAACAGCCCATTGGCTTCAATTCTATTGATGAAGGAACGCCATCCACATGAGAAGATGTGGTAGAAAGGAACTGTGAAGCAGTGGCCCCAACCAGCAACCCTACAAAGAGACTGTTTTCAAATTTGTGCTGAAGGCCTGTGGCCAAAGGGAAGCGTTGACTGATAAAAGTTTCCCTTAGGAAGTTAGCATGTCCATTCTCATAAGGTCAGACACCAGAACGTTCTGATAGCATGGTGGCTGATCAGATCCAGTCACAGTATGTCTCTGCAACACAAGTCATTTGGACTGTTTGACACACTTCACTGATGCTCACACACAAACGTCTGTCGTCACCACTGCAGAGGCCGTCCAGTGGTGGACCAGATCAGAAACGTATCGGCGGTGCTCTGTCTTCTGAAGCCTGCAGCCCAGATCACTGAGCCTGCTGCTCCTTTCTCTCATCTCATCGCCCTCTCTTCCTCCCCCCTCTCTCTCACACAGTTTCTAATGACAGCACTGAGGTAGTTAACTGGTCCTCGAGTGGAGTTACAGTGGTGTGGCAGGGGCTGATTTGGACAACGGTCACAGCTGAAAGGCTTTTATCCTACATGGTAGAAAGCACAGAGATGGACAAGGACCAGTGAGGAGCACACACAGGGCTCACAAAGTGTAGTGGCAGTGTGTGACCAAGTATTTGTTGGTTCTGAGGGGGCAGAGAAAAACACACATGAAAAGACAGGAAAAAAGAAACACAACAACAGTTACTGCATGTAGTTAGGAGATAAACTGCCTTTGCTATGTTTTTTTACAACCCACAGCCCTTTGCAGCAGACTTTCAGTGGCCACACAGATTAATCCTAACAACCGGTGCTCTGGTGTATGATGGGACCACACTGAGTCACACACCTGAGAAGAGGCAGACATTGACCTGGAAATCAAACAGGACAAGAGATGTGGTCACTGCAGGAGCAATGACAATGACACGTGCTGCAATCGCATCAAGAATAAAATCATCTAGTTAATAATCAACTTGTTAGTGCCGAGGATCAAAGCCCCAACTTCCATCAACATGTGGATAATGACTGGATGACGTCTGGGTCCCACAGGCCTCTGTCTGAGGGAACTTCCACTCACAATGTAGGAAATGAGCGTGAATTATGCAGCTGTGGTGACCCAGAGATCACAGGCTAACGGGAGCCAAAGATGATACACCAACGCAGCAAGTGATTACTGAGTTTGTTCTCATTACTGGTTGGTAGCAGTCGAGGCTTGTCCGCTCAATCCACCATTATACTAATAACCAGGGCAGACATTCCAGTATGGTCAAAGGGGAAGACAACGGCAGAAACCAAACCGGAGAGGACAACCAGGTTCAGACCTGGTAGGGGCTTGTATGTTGACCTAGACAGGAGGCCCGTGTCCATTCATCCCCCCTGTTACATTCTGAGAAATGCCACCGATGTGGTCCTGTAGCTGGTCCACTCCCTGTCTCGTTACTTTGACTGGTGGAAGGTCCACTCAGCTGCATGTTCAGTCCTACACTGTTCTGAATCCCAACTGTGAACCACCAAACATTCAAACAGGAATCACCTTGGTTGTGCGACTGACATCAGATCTCTTTTTGCCAACAACAGAGAAAGAGATGTTGCTGTTCAAAAGCCTGGTTCATTTCCAACAGTGAGGCCACGATGTCTTTGTAACTTCTTCAGACCTGAAGATGATATTTTGTCTCAAATCCCGATCCATGAGCCATATGTCTTCCAACAATCTGAATTACTTCAACAAACCAACCAAGAGCTAACATGGAGCTGTGGACAATGTGGACAGCGATGTTATTTTCTGCATTTGCAACTGTGGATACATCAACACATCATCACGGGATGATGGCTGGTGAAGCCGGCGACCCTGGCCACCCTGCAGATGGTCACTCGGTGTAGCTGTGGAGGAGGTAGCTGCTCATGGGTACTGCCACGTGAATTGTCAAATGAAGTATGACAATGCCTCTGAGCTGGTTCATAATTAACTCTTATGAGCTGCCTTCCACTTAAATGGAAACATGTATTGAAGGTTTTGAACTAAATTTGATAGACGCTGAGGAAGATGGATTTATGGACATTTCGAGATTCTGTCTCAAAGACAAACATGCACACCGCAGGGCACTGGGGATGTAGCTACAGAGTCTATCTACGACTGGCTTTCTCCCTCGCTGGTTTGACTATGGCACTTATCTGCCAACTGCAGAGAGAAGAGAGCAGATAGCACACGGTGAGCTCCACTGCCAGTGTGTGTGTGCTGGATGTGTCTTTACTCCATTCGGGTCTATGTGTGTTTATACCAATGGACCTGTCCATGTGTGTGCATTTGCCATTCAGTGTACTGCACAGGGCTGTTCGTCTCCTGTTACCTTTTCCACTTATCTTGACATGCAAACCCGTCTGTGTGCAGGTGTGAGATGTGAGAAGTGGGCGTCTGACTGTGAGATGTGAGCTACAGTAATATACAGGTTTGGGATCCTCTCTCTCTCTCTCCCCTCTCTGTGGGATTAACCTCCAAAGGAAAAGATCTTGCCCACAGACTACTGACAATTCCACAGTTACAGTATGTACGATACAAGAGCTCTACTGTCACGCTGAGGCCACAGCGTTCATAGATGTATCATATAGACCTGTATATCAGGACATAAATCTTGATGCATTCTGTGCAGTTGATTCAAAGATTCACAGCAGGCGTTACACAGTAATACACACCATCCCGCAGCAAGTGTGATAGTCAAAACAGTCTGACTTGATAAGAATTATCAGGATGAACATTTATTGTGATGTCACAGTTATCGATGATTATGACAAACACATACAGTACATAGCCCCTTATAGACATTCATGTTGAGCAACAGTGCAATAAAATGACATGTGACAGGCATCGTCATGGACACCTAAGTGACGTGAGGTTAGTGACCATGGTCGCTCCTCCAATGATCATAAACTACTAATACAGGAGAGGAATAGAGAGGTTTCTAAAAGAAGTCACGTATCACCACTGACAGGATCTGGCAAGATTTATAGAGTTTGACAGGTATTAGCACCTAAACCTTCACATGATTATGATGAATTACTACAGCTCTTAGGACTCAATATGGATTATATATGAGTGGTTGTTACCTCACATTAAAACTTGTCCTAGCCTGAAACACAACTCAGATCGTATTAATGTTGGATATGAAAGTGTTAGTGACCTAAATAGTGACTGAGTCAGTGCTAAAATGAGACGTCATCACTGCAGAGAGACGAGCTGAGACGTAACTGGGACGTACTGTATCATTCGGTTTCAATACATACTGTGTGTTATGTCAACATATAGGCTCATATTGACCACAGACTCCAAAAGTTATCATTGCAGACCTTTACACGTTGTATCCTCGTCCTAATATCTGACGTACTGATATGATGTGATGAGATCCAGACCACTCACAACAGACCATCTCAAAACAACATGTTGGATATTTTGATCTTTGTGTTGGGAAACGTGTCACAAACACAGTTTCACAGTGACAGAATTTTTTTTTTTATACTAAACACAACTCTACCACTAATGCACACACATTGCTTGTGTGTGACATAAAAGGAAGGAGTTGAGGCAGCATTATAAAAAGTACAAAAATAATGTATTCTGAACACGTGTGTTCTGAAAAATCCTCCTGCTATTGTGTGAGTATGTATGAGAGGGACAAGAGACGGACCACCACAGGTCATCTGTCCACCTGTCAGCCAATGGTCAATTTGGAGCCCGAGAATAGAAGCATTGAGTCAGGTAAATGGTTGTAGGTCTGTGTGAATGTGTGTGTGTGTGTGTGTGTGTGTGTGTGTGTTAGCTTACCACACTGAAAAGCAATAGCGAGTCAGACCAAGCCCATCACTCTGGATGAATAGATGGAGAGATGGAAGAATGGCACAGGGTAGGCCAGGATAAGGGATGACACGTGGAGGTTATCTGTCCACAGAAGGACGGGACTGGAACCACTGTAAATCATTACCTGGGACACAGTCACCCACCTTCAGCCTCAGGTTACTGGCACCAGGAGTCAGTGCAGAAAGCTATTTTGTTGCTGTTCCTGAACTCATTAGTCCTAATTTACAAACGAGTTTATGTATTGTGTCAGGAAGCAAACATATTACATAAACACTCAATCATTAGAGCTGTCCATTCCACCATTCCACCTCCATGTGCACTGTTAAACAGAATTCAAGGCCGGGGGCTTGAACAGAGGGCCCACAGGTGACTCAATCTGAGGCTCAGACCGCCGATGTGTGCATGCAGGATACGCTGGTGATGGAAGTCTAACACTAGTCACATGTTCAAACGTTCATCATCCCAAATGTGGAGAAGGACCACTGTTAACCGGTTCATCTTTAAATCACCCGTGGATAGATACTTTATTTTATCTCACACTGTACATCGTCACATTCACTCTGTGAGTGTGAATGTTATCCATCCTTCGACTTGACATTCACCCACTGACAGCTGGGATCAGATCCAGAACTCACAGTCTTCAGACAGATTTTTGGGGGCCGTCTTTCTCCATCCCCTCTCTCCCTCCCACCTGTGAAACTGATTGCTGTGATTGTTTGTGACTGAGTGAATACAGCCACTGGGGATCATCATAAACTACGGTAGTTTTCCAGTATTCCCTGACGAAGGTCTAAATGCCTTTACATACCCACAAAGAAGAACTCCTGGAGAGTCCTGTCAGGTCCCACCCACTGCTGAGCCAGCCCCCAACACCGCAGTCACTCTGGAAGAGGCTTCACTGATGTTTGTCAGTGAGGGCCGGCAGGCAGCGGGCGACTCACGGCAGCTCCAGCTAGAAACCGAGCCAAAGCCACTTCCTGTGTCATGTCAGACACCACCGGGAAAAAGACTTCTGCCCAGATGATGTGACGAGAAGTGAGAACTCTGTACAGTGTGTATGGGCCTTAAGACCCGACCCGACACCAGAAGACTGTCTGTGTTCGATGGCAGGAAACACCAAAGCCTGTCGGCCATCTTAGGGAAACTCCACATTGAAAGGTCTTGTGTCCACTCATTAACCATGCATTAACAGACACAGACATGGACTGTATATATTTACACAAATGGCCCAAGGTCATTCTTCACCCACTTCAATTAAAAATGAAAACTTTGCCATCCCTCCTCCTCTGTCCTTCAGTGTCTTTCTGTGTAAAATTGGTGTCCCTCGCTCCAATCTGCCCTCGTTTCCCTTTCTTCCTGCGGGAAGTAGTAACTGTTCATCTCTGTCATCTCAGTTCTTCTGTCTCTCTTTTGCTCTCTTTCGTTCCTTCTTTCTTTCCCCCTCCCACCTCAGGGCCACTCCAGTCTAAATGGAGTGATTAGTCTAAAGTGGGTGGTGTCATTGAGATCATCCTAAGATAGAGTCCTATCTGGAATGACCCAGGCCGACAGCAGACCAGCTCGGGAGAGAGAGAGAGAGAAACAGCAGCACTATTAAGTGTTCTATTTGTGACAGCTGGCTCCGGGCTGTTCTGCAGCCCTGCCTCCTCTCTTCAGAGCTCCATCGAGATCCAACAACAGCTCTCGCTCTGAGCTATGTCACCTAGTCTCTCTCTATTCAGTTAACATGGGGAGGAGAGAAGAGTTTAAGTGAGGTCTGAGTTGAACGGGACAAATGCCCAACACATTAACCAAATAAATGGAGACATATGATCACAAATAAATATGGCGGCTTACAGTTAAGAAGGCTTTGGCTTCCACCTGTCTCTCCCTCTTCCACACACATGCACACAAAAGGGCATTACAAAAGGGCTGCAGAGAGCACCGGCTGACAAAAGCCATTTCATCACGAGTTAACCTCATTCGCACATTAATCTGCCACAATAGCTTCCTAATCACATAATCCTAAGAAATTATACAGACAACACCTTTAAATGATGATTGCACAGCTGGAGGGAGGACAGATTATCTAACATGAGCAAGAGGTTCTTGTGTGTGCGCGGGTGCACACATGCATGTGTATATGTCGACTACTTGCACATTAAATCAATGCCGTTTCAAACATTCCTGCCTGTATTATTAGTCAAGTAAGAATACCACGCCGCTTCACAGAAAAAAAAAAAAAAAAAAAATCAGGTTCAGAAATAGAAGGGCTTCCTCCCACTTGACAATACATGACGGTGTTAAAACACTTCCACGTGCTGTCTGATCATACAGCTACAAGGCCGACACACACTGCTGTGTGGACGTATGGTACCACTAAGGGTCAACAACTGTTTTTTTATAAATCGAAAAACACCGTTCCATTCATGAAATAATTTCCATTAATTACATGAGACTCGCTGTATGTGTGTTCTTGCGAATGTGTTTCCGTCATCGGACCGATGCACCTCTCCTGCAGTCAGCTGCCTATGTATGTGTGTCCTTAAGTAGACTCTTCACTTAGACAAGGTAGGATTAAGGAGAAGCAGACAGACTTTGAGAGATCGGGAGAGAGAGATGCTTAAGAGAGCCCATCACGTATGCATTGAAAATTCATCCTCACTGCAATTATTCAAGAGCCGCTGTTTGGCAGGAAGGAGAGAGCAGAGAGGAGAGGAAGAGGAGTCAAATGGTGGGTTTACACAAGGTTAAATGGCATTGGGAAGAGAAGCGAGAGGTGAAATCTGAATGCCAGGGTACATTGTGCGTGTTTGTGTGCAGCTTATTGAATGAGTAGAAGATAGGAAGAGATGTGGAGATACACAGAATGTACAATGGATGGAACTGGCAAAGAGGAAAAAGTCTGCACAACTCAGTGGTAATAGCACATTTTGTGATTAATGATGATTATACTATTTAAGGGTGTTTCCAGAGATTAAATCGTGATGATATTACAGGTACCCTGACACTTTCAAATCGATTGAGGCAGCATGTTGGGTAACCAGCGGAGATAATACACCATAACCGACAATATGTAAGCTGGGATGGGGAGGGGGGGTGACACATTCTAGCAGTGGGGTTCTCTTGGCTTCTTCAACAGCAGGTCGTCCCTCCAGGATTGTAAGGAGGTCGTGGGTCATGTTCTTTATCAACAGTATGCATCTGATGGCCATCATTCCACAAGTTGTTTTTGCCATAAGGACACTGAAAGAACACAGTAAATCATTGTCGTGGCAGAGAGCCACATGTAACACAAGATGAGAAGAATCAGCTGGAGATGAATTCCAAATCCGCCAAGAAGTGGTCAGAATGGGCTGATCCTCTTCCTGTTACCTTTGTTACCAGACCAACTCCAACAACCTTTTGTTTGCGTATGACGTCTGCATGATAATAGTTGTGAATATGTGAGTTGATGAAGTATTGTGTTTGTGTGCAGGGGTGAGTACGATGTTGACCATAAAACCTCAATCTAGTTGTCTCATTGTGTACATACCGTAGCTTGCAGGAGCGTTTATCTGTCCTTTGGAAACATGCTCTGAACATGAAAACATGATCTCCTCTGGAGGGATGTCATTTCCATACAAGTTTTCATAACAGTTCAGAGGAGTGTGGGTAAATGCATTTCGTGCCTGGTGGATGTACATGCTCTTCTTACGTCAGTGAGCGTTGTGGGTCTATGTAACCTGTGATCTGACCAGTTTTTGCAGGCACAGACTAACAGCAGTCAGACATTCAGCAATCTGTCCAATATACAGTACCTGCTTCCTACTTATCAGAAACTGAATGAGAAAAGAGTATATGTCCAGACCTACAAGAGGTGCCAACAAAACAAGACGATTCATATAATCAGTGTCATTCGGCATCATTTCATCATTCTTTTCCATCACAGGTGACTTTAAAACAACAGGGCCTGTGTTAAGATGGTGCATATAGCCTTTGCGTGGATTTGCTCCTGAGAGCAGCAGACACACAGCCCCATCCAAAGCAGTGAAAGCTCTAACTTGTTAGCTAATCTGATTGTTCTTGCTGCAGGCTCGCCTCTAAACATATGGAGCCTACACCCGCCTGATGCTAAAAGCCTGACTTAGTCCTGCTGAATATTGCATGGTGCTAATGTTTCACAGCCTGGCACAGATTGGCAACATGCCGTCTCCTGGGTGAGGTGTGGGTGTAGGGATGGGAGGAGGATCCAGTCATCCTTCTATCTGGCGGTCTGTTTTCTATCTGCATCTTCCTTCCTTCCTTCCTTTTCACTCATGTCTTTTCACATATTGACTTCAACTGTAAGGAACAACTCTGACAAAACTTAGCAGTCTATCACACCTATTAAAGGATTGTGTATTACATAGCTGGTTGTCTATGTTACAGGTAATGTGGAAAAACAGGGTAAAATGCAAATTATTGGGTTATTTGCTCATAACCCCAAAACACGGGTAGTTTGCAAACAACCCGTCTTTCTGGGATGTATTGTTTAGGGTTAGTGCTAGCTAACAGATGGTTAGTCAGCTACGTACTTTAGCTAGCTACCGTAGGTACCGTAGATAAACACAGATAAAAACATAGACAACGTTAGCTAGCTAGCTAGCTAGATGTAGTAGCTTTGCATATTACCAGAAAACATGGGTACCTGTTTTTTCACAATACCCGTAACATACAGTACTGGTCAAATGCTTTCAAGCAACACAATATTTCCAGTTGTTGATTGAAATTCAAGCAGTTCAAGTCCAATAAACACCTTGAAATGGTACAAAGGTAAGTGGTGAACTGCCAGAGGTAAGAAAAAAAGGTAAGGTTAACCAAAACTGAAAAATAATGTACATTTCAGATTTATACAAGAAGGTATTTTTCAAGGAACAAGAAATTGGTTAAAAACTTAAACCGGTTGAGCCTTGAAAGTTGGTGCTACCAATTCCTACAGGTGTCCCAACTTTTACTTTTCTTAATTACTTACAACCCCCTCTGTCTGCATACAAGTAGTGTTGGAACACACTTTGGTACCATACCGGTTGTGAGCCTTATTTGAACAGTATTGTACTGCAAAAAGTATTGAGTTACTATCAAAATGTCGAAGAAAAGGCTATTAACTATGGAAGAGAGACAGACCAAACCAGATCAAAACTTGTAACAATGTAAGTCTGTCCTACAGAGAAATTGCCAAGAAAATTGGTGTCAATGAGTATAGCTTCCTTCACCATCAAAAGGCACTCAGTAACTGGGGAAATGCTGACAGGAGGAGGTCGGCCAGACCCAAAGCCACAACAGCATCAGAAGACAAGTTTCTGAGGTTCTGAGAACAGATTGAGTGATAGGCGACTCACAGGTCAACAGCTTCAAGCACAGTTTAACAGTGGTCGTAGTAAGCAAGTCTCAGTTTCAACTTAGAAAGACTTCGAGTTGCAGGTTTGATGGGTCGAGTTGAGCAAGAAAACCAATGCTGAGACTTAAGAATACGAAAAAGAGGCTTGTCTGAGCCATGAAACACCGCCAATGGACTACTGAAGACTGGAAGAAGGTCTTATGGACTGATGAATCCAACTTTGAAATCTTCCGTCCATCCCCCAGGATTTCTGTACGCCGTTGAGTAGGTGAAAGGATGGTTTCTCAGCATATGACATCAACTGTCAAACAGGGAGAAGTGTGATGGTCTGGAGCTGTTTTGCTGGATCCAGGGTCGGTGACTTGTACAGAGCGAAAGGCACCCTGAACCACAACGTCTACCACAGCATTCTGCAGCACCATGCCGTACCTTCTGGGAGGGACCTAGTTGGGTCCCGAATCTGTTAATAGGAGGTATCTGCAACTGTAAGTCAGATGTGGTACATTTACAGTTAATAGTTGGACTGTAAGAGATGCAGAAAATGTACCCGATGTAAAGACGATCCAGTGAGTCCAGACATCCAAGTAAGTAAGTTAATTATGGTCTTCAATGGCAACAGCTGATGAAAGCTGCCAACTGCAACCATTGGTTAAAGGTTAATTAGAGGTGTAAAATGGCTGCCACTCAGTGGTGCTCGGAGCAGAAGGGCAGCAGAGGTGTGCAAACACCTTTAAACAGCATCCAAAACAAATGCTCACATGCTTATTGCCGGGTCTACAGCAGTGGTTTAGTTACTCTAAGCTTACTGTCATGAAATACTCGTACTGGCCACAACTGTTTCCATTCACCATTTTGAGAACATTATCCATCAACCTGTCTCTCTTAGTTCCAGCTGCTACATAAACATCTCCCTCTTTTTTGCTCGTACACCCTCTCGCCCTCTTCTTCTCTTCCTGGTATGACATATACTGTTGGCATTAGCAGCTAGTTGGTTTCACACAGCCCTTTATGTGGTTGTCTTTCTGAGATTGGCTCAGTTTGCTGTGTGTGTGTGTGTGTGTGAGTGTGTGAGAGAGAGAGAGAGAGAGACAGAGAGAGAGAGAGAGAAAGAGAGAGAGTGAGTGAGTGAGTGAGTGAGTGAGTGAGTGAGTGAGTGAGTGAGTGAGTGAGTGAGTGAGTGAGTGAGTGAGTGAGTGAGTGAGAGAGAGAGAGACACACACACACACACAGGGTCTGTGTTTTTAAAAAAAGCTAATTCTGAATATGACATCCACACACTGTTGTACAAGCTTCCACTTCCTGTGTGTGTGTGTGTGTGTGTGTGTGTGCGTGCGTGCGTGCGTGCGTGCGTGTGTGCAAAAGACAAAATGGTTTGCTTAATGGGACAGCGGGATCTTGGAAACGTTGATTTGGCAGCCGTGAAGGGACCACAC